>CM053755.1:4936156-4978335 GCA_028658305.1 Pachyuromys duprasi
ATTATTTTATGTATATTAATGCTTTGCCTACATGTATGTATGTATGTTCACCAGACATGTGCTTTGTACCCACAAAGGTTGGAGGAGACCACCAGGCCTCCTGGAGTTGGATTTACAAATATTTTTGAGCCATCATGTGAGTACTGGTAGCCAAAATTGAGACCCTGGAGAACAGTGAGCCAACTTTCCATACCTACCCCCATGTCTAACATTCTTAGGTTATTCAGTTCTCCATTTTGAGAAAAATGGTGCAGTCACTCAGTATTGAAAATACTATTGAATCTGGGCTAAGTACTACTAGGATTGGCACACTCTGCTAATGCAGCACCATGTTTGCACTTTCTCTAAGGCCTCTAACGGTTATTGCACAGATCTTCAATTTCATCCTTCGAGATCTGTGGGAAAGCATAGCCACAGTCATTTAAGGGCAAAAACTGAAAACTAGTGGGTCTTTCATGCAACATTGAAGGAAATCTGTTTTTTTGCAGTCCCAAATCTGCAAGAATAGAAGATCAAGCCCAGAACTTAATTATCAAAGCAAAAGAATTAAAAAATATCCAATCTCCTACTTAAGCTCTGGAATATGATAGCTGTTACGTGCTATGTTGATTATCTAACAAGATGCAATTCAGAAATTACAAGTTTTAGGCTCTTGGAGGAAGCATTTCTTTCAGGCTGAACTCATTTCACTTCTCCAGAAAACTAGGCCTGTGCTGACAGTCAAGCACCTGCACAGCCAGAGCACAGAACAGAGAGGACTGTGGGATTGCTAAAAAATCCCCATCCATGTTCAAGTTGCTGAAGGAGCCACAGAGCTATGCGCGAGCAAGGCATGGATTCTTTACAGCCTTGAACAGAGTTTACACCTGAAAAAAATTTACTTTGCATGATAAATAAGGCAGTAATTCAAGATTTGCCCTTAGAATTTGTAGATTCAGCATAAAGACTATAACCTCCCCCCAAATATAATAAATATATTTTAATAAAACTTTTATAAAATATTAAACATATATTCAAAAATATTATGGAAAATCTACCAATTGTTTTTTGCATTTTTAAAAAATTTAACGACTTTACAGCCTGATCCTAGCCCCCTCCCTCTTCTCCCCTCAGTCTCACCCTCATGCCTTCTTCCCTCTGTTCGTCCTTGCCCTCACAAAAAGAGGAAGCCCTCAAGGGGTGCCAAACCACCCTGGCACCTCAAGTCAAAGCAGGATTAAATGCATCCTCTCCTGTTGAGGTCAGACAAGGCAGCCCAGCTAGGGAAGAGGGATCCAAAGGCAGGGGACAGAGTCACAGACAGCCCCTACTCTTATTGTTAGGGAACCCACATGATGACCAAGCTGCAAATCTGCTACATATGTGTAGGGGTCTAAATCCAGCCTGTGCATGCTCTTTCTACCAGATGAATTTAATACATATGATAAGCTATGAAACACTTTGTTAATTTTTTTAAAGCTAAAAATTGAGGGCTATGCTTCAGAGGAAAGGAGTCCTGTCATTGGGATTAGGGGTAATTGTCTTCTGTTGAGATGGTTGAAGCTCATACTGTAGAACGCCTATTCCTGGGGAAAATGTAAAAAAAATAGAATATCCAAGTAATAGTACCAAGAAATGATACTTGATGGACATAAAAGTGAAGGTGTAATTAGTGCACAGAACAGAAGGACAGACTGTTAAACACAGAGTCTAAGCTTTAGGAAATTGTCAAATAATAGAGGAATCTTAAGTTTAAAGGTCAGATAAGCAGCACTTGAAGGCGACACTGAGTGTATGCAGTAATGGGAAGCCTGGAACAACTGCTCGCGTTTAAGTGCAGGGTCCCTGAGCCACCGTGCTCCAGATGTTTATGCTTTATCCGGTTTCCAGGCCTGACCCTGGCTCTTTGACATTTTGCTGAAGAAAATTATCACTTCCATCTCTTCTAGCAATACTTTTGGAGTACAATGTGTTACCTTTTCTAGTTCCAAAAGGGTGTAGGATTAATTATTCAAGTAACTGTGAACTAGGTGCAGAAAAACACCCAAAACATTTATATGTTTTTAGATCCATAGTCAAAGGTGAACTTGATCTTCTGAAGCCTACATTGTGTCATCATTCCCCAAAAGTGAACAGAATCCAGGTATAAGTGGAGTTTGGATCTGCAGCCCACTCAGATAATAATAATCATCATCATCATCATCATCATCATCATCATCGAGTCTGCAGACTCATTACATCATCTTTGCCAAAATCTGCAGAGGTATTATTGGATACCATATTTTTCACACTTGTAGATACTATACATTAGTTTCCTTTTCTGTGTGTATGGAATATCATTTCTTGTACTAATTCTCAATATATGAGGAAGGCAAATGTGGTGTTCTCTTGTGAATCTCTACTTATGACATCAGCCTTGAACTCATAAAATATGAATAAGTCATGGTATATGAGAGCAGACAACTATAACTTAATCAACCTGTAACACAACTGTTTCTGTCATAACGGTACAAGATGTACGTACGTTTGAAATCAGATTAATACTGTATTCACTGTGAACTATAAGGGCAACAAAATGAACACTTCACACATTTCTTTTTCTTTGATCAAGAAGAATTGAAATGTTCGGAATCACTTGGTACAGGCTGTGTATGCACAGAAGAGCCTACCATGTTCTGCCAATTGTCTTGAGCTTCCTCAGATGCAGTGAGGAGAGGGCAAACACTCAACACAGACCGTCCCATTGGTCCATGACACCAACCATTTTCCAAAAGTGGACACCAGCAGTCCGCAAAAGCTTTCACTTCAGACTGATGCAGTCAAAACTCTTTTGATACACTTTTAACATTCTCACTTGGCATGGTAACAACAGTGTTAGACAGAACTTGTCTTCTAGCATGGGACAAGCTGCATCTATACTACAGTCAAAAGGAATTCATCATTGTCACTAATCACAGGATCTTAAAGATTGAGGTTGTCCCTGGTAAATGATTAAACATTTTATTAGGTCTTTGTTACTTTGTGCATCTTTTTAAACACTTTCATGGTAAAGTGTTTCTCCTTCACAGCCATATCAATTAATGGTATTTGTTTGAAGGAAAACATTTGTGATTTGGCGTGGGAGTATGTTGAACTAGATATAGTTTCTTATGGAACCTCTTCTGTTTATTCTCTTTCTGAACCTCAATGGGTTACTAAGAGTGAAACTTTTCTTATTTGGAAGATTTATTTTAGACACACACACACACATGATACTATTTCTTTGAAATTAGTGAACTGGGGAGGATGCTCAGTTGGTATGCTCTGTCCCTAGCATTCAAGAAGCCCTGGCTTGTATAACTCAGATGCATAAAACCATGTGTGGTGTTGCACACATGGAATTCCAGTCATCAGGATGAAGGCTGAGGCTCAGCAGTGTGAGTTTAAGGTCAGCCTGGATTACACTGCCCTCTATCTTAAGAAGTAAAATAAATTGAAAATCAGGTATTTCAAAAGCTTTATATTAAACATTGAAGAGATTATCAAAAGCACCATTTCATACCATCTCATGAACTGTGTTGATATTTAAAATCTACAGAGAGTGTATATATTTCTAAATGGTTAATTCATGATGTTTTTAAGATCATGAGGAGTCTAGAAACCCATTCAAAGTTTAGTGTACAACTGCAAGTATTACACAACAATAAAAAAAAATCAAGGTTTTCACATTCCCTATTTCAACTAACATTTAAGGGTCTATTACTTCTTCAGTTTTCATATAGAGCCAAAGAATAATACCCAAAAATATTTCTAACCCTTTCTAACTGCATGTCTTTGTAAGGCATGCTTTGTCTTCATGAACCTTAACCAAAATGTACAAGTTGGATGGAGAAGCAGATATGAGAAGCCAGGTTCTATTATACCAGGTAGTGGAGAGATTTATAAAAAATCCAGTTTGGTACTGCTCATGTTACTAGTTTTTTATAGTATGTTAACGCATGTTACATTAGAATGTAGTACATTCACCATTACATTTGAATTAATCATTACTTTTAAATTTAATTTAAGCTATTCTCTTAGTTTTAATTTCTGAATTTGTAAACTACAGCAGACTTGAGTCACATGAACAATAGTCCTTTGAGTCTACAATATTATTTAAGGTTATAAGTTAGCCCTGAGGAAGTCAATTGAGAAAAACTAAATTATGTGACTAGGTGAATGAAATAACAGCCCATTGTATCGAGACTTTGACAAATGATTCTTGAGAATATGTTCAGGTAAATTCTGTGACTAATGACCAGGCTCTTTTACTGCATGTGGATATATTCTCCTGGGTAAAAGGCAACAGAAAAGCTGTATGCTTTGGTGTACTCTAGCCCTAAGAAGGAATTGCCATACTGATGATAAGCCTTTCTGGTTTTTTGAGGTAGCATACCCTTTTCTTTTGAAGGCTGTTCTACATTCCTCATATGGTGACATAGAAACAATTACCTTTGTGGTACATCTAGGAATCTGCAATAATTCAGACAAAGATGCATGTGGCCTAGAAACATGAGCCATAGAGCAGAACCTGGGCAAGGGGTTGACACATGGTGTGTGGTTTTTAATAGAAAGCCCCAACAAAGGCATCAGGATTTAGTCCCTAGGATTGTGGGCCAAAGCTGTGACTGCCACAGCAGGAAATTATAATTAAGAGAAAAGCAATACTGTGCATTGACCTAGGAATTTATAAAGATAAATACTTGACTACATAGTCAAGTTACTATCATGTGATGCAATCATCATGTGACTGTGGGAGCCCAGCACAACTTGGGTTTTGTTACATCTGACTTTCATATCTTCCACAGGGGGAATCTTTACAAAGGAAATTGGTTGGTTCACAGTTGTGAAGTTTCAAGAACATGGAATGTTAATCAGCTTACCTCCAATGACTGACCTCGGGTAGACAGGGCCACACACATGGGAATATTTATGGGAAGATGAAAACAGCCAGAGACCCACTCAGGATCAGGCTCTGGCTTTTATGACACCCCATTGTCTCAAAAAACCAATTTATGGTTCTTACTTTAATTGCTTTTAAAGTGGTCAGTGCTCCCCAAAACCAAATGAGTTTCTACTGGCCTCAACCATTCAAAGGTCACAGCACTTCTGTATCTCCAGATCTGTCATGCATATACTCTATGGCCCAGAAAATGTTGTTTCTCAGTGTGTATTCTAGGACTATTTATAGCAGTAAATAGTAGATCCACACTGACAAATGTTTGCTCATGTGCTCCACGATTCCCATTAGAGAAAATTCAAAGACTGGCAGAAGCCATCCGTAATGATAGATATAGGTATGCTGAGAAGGGCATATGATTAGCAGCTTGTGTGGTAGGTCAGTGTTGTGGTTCAAGTGAGAAATGTTCTCTAGAGGCCCACACGGCTGAACATTTGGCCCTACTTGGTGGTGCCAAAGGGGAAGGTTATCACATTACTAGGAAGTGGTCTTGCTGGAGGAAGTGTATCACTGGGGATGGCTTTTGAGGGTTCACAGGCTTGTCCCATTGCCTGCTTTTGCTCTCTGAGTCTTCGGTTGCTCCTTTTGTCAGGCCTGCACTGAGTATTGTCACACCTTCCCTGCCATAACAGATTCTACACCTCTGTAACTGTAAGCCAAAATAAACTCTCTTCTTCTTGAACTTGATTTTGGTCATAGTATTTTTTTCCCAGCAACAGCAAAGTAACTAATACAGGTAGCATCAATTTTCTTGGTCTAACAGAATAGACCTTTATATCCTTTGACAAAGTCCAACACTTGGGACTGGAGCAATTAAAGTGATTAAAGGCATTAGCTTCTTTTGCAGAAGACAAGGATTCAATTCCCAGCATCTACATGGAGGCTCACAACTGTCTTCTACAGCCATACCACCCTGAACATGCCTGATCTTGTCTGAAATTCCAATTGAAAATGATCCAGCATCTCTTCTGATCTTCCTGGGCACGGCATACACATACTGTGCAGAAATAGGGGCACAAAGCTCATACTCACAAAGGAAAAATAAATAAATCTTAAAAAAAACCCTCAACTCATCAACCTTCTCTGTAATATGTACAATTTCTGCCCAAGTTTTAGTTCCTTGCCATACTTGGGGCTTAAAAAAAAAGTTAGTAATAGTGGCTGAGGAAGAAAGGCTGAAAAAACAGAGGAAGGTGTTGTTTTCAGGAAGGTGGGAGAAATCTAGTTCTGTGTATAACAACAGGGACCTGTTGTCAGAGATCTCAAAGAGATAATGAAGCAATTTAAAAATTTGAGATAAGATTTTTCTACGCCTGGGAAATTCTAAGGCAAAGGCTATGATATTGTATCATGTTTGTTGCATTTCATGAGCACCAAAAAGACTGTTTGGGCTCAAATGGACTGAGTGACAGAGAGAACTTTTAAAGTCAGATTGCCTGCATAGACACCAAGTGAATGACTTATGTGTGTACTGATATTCCTGGTCTTATTGTAATGTTGGCCTGTTAGCTGCCTCTTAATTATATATGGCATATGGTAAAATAATATTTTAAAAACACATCCACTAACCTTAAAAACAAGACAAATTTAGCATAAGTGTAATCAGTTTGCTCAATTTGAGAGCCGAGTACCATTTCATTTAAAGTTTTCTCCATCCCACACAATTTCTAACGAAGACGGAAACCATCCGTTAATCAAGAAAATAATTAAGTTGAGAAAAAAGTGTTAATAAAAGCATAATCTGTTTATTTGTTGTCATTTATGGAAAAGGAGCTATATGAATATGTTTTGCATGTGTTTGTGTTTGAAGGGGGAAAAAGAGAGATTTGGGTAGAGAGAAAATATTTAAGTCAGCATTAACATGATTCTGAGCAATGGAAATGATTCTCTGAAGGTACTTGTGACTCTGAATGACATTCTTGCCCAGGTCTGTCCTTGAAAAACAAAACACCGTAAAAACCAGGCAATGACATTTAAGGTGACTAGAACTCATTGCGAAGTGGCCAGATAATATGAAAAATCATGATACTTTTCATTTTGACAATCTACCGATGAATGTTCTAACCCTGTGAGAGTTTCTCATTTAAAATGTAAATTAGAAGCAACCCCGTCATCACTAACATTAATGACAACAAGAGCAACAGAATGTCTACTGTCACACCAAGCTCCCCTGAGATCTCCAAGTGGTCTGCAAGGAGTTGTTTCCAAAGCATGTACTCTAGACACGAAGCAGTGCCTACACTTCTTGTCTTTTCCACTGAAGTCCAGTGCACCCAGCTGACAGTTATTGCTACGTCTGTTGGTGCACAGTCAGCACCAGTCTGAAAGGAGCTTTGCAGTGTTGCTGAGCCCCACCACCTGTCCCCCTTCTTCTCTTACAGCTTATTCCCACCCCAGCAGGCAGCACCTCACAATGTTGTTAATTTGCTAGGCAGCTTTCACTTCCCATAAAGCCTACTTCTGAAAGGGCTCCTGTAGACAGGACTGCACATTACCAGTGATGCACTAAACTGCTAGGAGATGCTTCTCAAAGTTAAGGGCAGCAGATACAGCTTGAACTAGTTGCTAAGGTGTACGTTACTGCAAGGTCACTGTAGACGGTGGTCATGGTCATTTGCTTATGTGGGTGTCAGGAAATCAGTTCTGTGTCCAACATGCTTCCAAGAAAACCAGAGATTGCATATTTGTAATCAAAGGGACTAAAGAGAGCAAATAGCAAGTGCCGAGATTTCTTTTTAATTGGAGGGAAAAGAAGTAAATAAGTCTACAAGACAGTAAGAAATATTCCAGGCAGACAAACTATTTCAAGTACCCTAATACTTAAAATGAGTCAACTGCATTCTACTTAACATTTATTGAGACAAATACTGTAATGGAAACAGATTCCTTATTTTGAAGAGAGGGCAGAAACTTCAAATCCATCAAAGAAGGGTAGATCAGAAATTGTTCTAATTCAATTAATTTTTTAAAAGATTCTTTATATTGACTGGTTTATTGATTTTTTTATTGATTGTGTTGTCAGGAAGTGTGGCTAGCATGTGTGTGGAGATCAGAGGAAAACAAGTGGAAGTATCTGTGAGGAGTTCCTTTTCCAAAGGAAGGACAATGTTTTTAACTGAAGAATCCATTGTTCTCAAAGAACAATGATGATAACTGAAGAATCCACTGTTTTCAAAGGAAGAGAAGTAGTCAAGAAAAGAAGACAAAGACAAAAAGAAAACAAAACAACAACAACCAAAAAACCCAACCAACTTACCAACCAACCAACCAACAATCTCCCCCCCTTTGCTCTTCTTGTCTTTCCCTTGTGGACAAAATTTTAATAGTTTCTTTCATAGACAACACTGCTTTGTTCCCTCTCAGTTGTCTTTAACAATGACACAAAACACGCTGTGCTTCTTTGCCTTTCCATTTCAGCCTCATCTTCCAGATAAGAACAATACCTTGACTGTAATTGAGACCTTCATGATCATTTGTCAAGTTATGCCATTCTATACTTCATTCCAAACACACACACACACCACCACCACCACAACAACAAAACAACACATTTGTAAGGCTTTTATCTGAACACTCTTAGTAGTTAGTCTTACATATGAAAGTCTAAAACAAAGTTTTTTAAGTGAAGTTTTTCTTAGTTTAATATATCTTTTACCTCAAAAATAATTTACTTATTTCACTTTTGTTTGTTTCCGATGTTTTGGATCAAAGAGTGGTTTCTAGATTTGCAAAAGAAATTAGATTTCAGTCTCTATCATAAACAGCATATTCATTCACTTCCTGGAGACTGAAAACACCTGTTATAATTGCTTGTTGATTGCTGACTTTTATATGAACATTTGGATGAGAAGTAATGTTTATAAAGATAACACACAGAAAATATTCAAAAGCAAAACAGCACAAATCAAAATCAAAAGAACAAAATGGAAATCTAAAATATAATATTCAATAATATTGAAGCTTTCTGGGTTAAGCCTCCATTATTTTTTTTAATGGCAGAATATGTATCCCTGAAGAATGTTAAAATAATGTACAACTATTACAATGTCTAACTCCTAAATCTAGCCTCGAATTCTCATCAGCACCGCCATCGTGAGATCACAGCACAGGACAAATGAAAAGATGTAGTTATAGTCATTGCAAGTCTTTGAAAGCTCCTCATAATTATGACTGTTAAAATTAAATAAAATTACTAGATTCTTTTGGAGGGGAGGTGGATTAAGGGAATCTAAAGAGCATCATTTGTACTGCTAGGCCAAGTAAGGGATCATTGACTCTTCCTGTCTAGCTATGCTCACAATGTTCATGAGATTTTCTGATGCTTTGCTATCAGTGGTCTAGACAGAGGATGTGAAGACAAAGCATGCTATAAGTACTCATCACCAACTACAGGAAGTTTGGACAAACAGTGACAGGGACCCAGAGGTCCCATTTGCTAAAATTGCTGACTAAGCCTGCTATTTGAGGTTGTCACTGTTTCCTTTGCTACCTTAACTTTGGGTCAGACCTTATGCAACTCTGCAGAGTCAAGTGAATCATTTAAAGGGTACATGACTGAAAGTAATAAGAACTTAGAAGAATCACACCTAAAGTAATGCTCAACCAGATGTAAACTGCCTTCTAAGTACATATCTCATCTCCTCTCCTACTTTCTCCCCTTCTGCCTATAATCCTAAAGCCCTGGTAAGCTTTGGAAAACACAGTGTTTTGGGTGCTATTCCCCATGTCTGTCAGTGTGGTATAGGGAATAATACATTCCTGGCTGGTTCATCCTCACACATGACTGATTGGGCATGCCATGCATGACATGGCAAATACTGGGCTGCCAAGATCAGTTGGAGCTGGGTTTGCAACTTAGATTTTCAGAAACATGCTGAAAGCATCACTGATCAACATTTTCAAATTACTGTTAGTTACTTACGAAGACATTAAAGACTGTACTTGGATCTGACCATGGCTGACTTACATCATAGCACCAACATTTTTTGTTATGTAATGATGCATTTTGTGACTCTTTTTCATTGGTTATATTTTATGTCCTTGAGTTTTTAAACTATGAAAGACCTCTATTCACTGTTCTGTAATCTATTTTTACAGGAAATCTAAACATGAAATTGATTGGTATTACACAAACTTTATCTTACTAATATTCTGACAATATATTTTGAAAACATGAATGGTATAGATTTAGTGAAAATGTGTTTCATGTAGATTTTGATTAAAAAAATTAGTGGTGGAAAAAGTGGCATTCTAAATATTTGATGAGAAGAACCATAAGTTTAAATCACTCAGCAAAGGAAGATTCTAGGAAGTTTGTTGTTAATATGTTTTTTTTTTCTGAAAATATGGTTCTGGTTGTATTTCATTCACAAAAATGTATTTTACAAATAGCAGCTAATTCTTTCATTAAATCAGAACCAGATTACTACTTTCAGTATTAATGGTTAGCTTTGACATATTTAAAAAGGGTAGAAAATACTTAATAGACCTGTCTCCAATTCTGAAATGAACAACTCTTCAGGGAAATGGAATTGTTCAAAGATATATTTTCTCTCTGCCAATCTGTGAAATATAATATAATTATTCTCTTTTAATGAAACTCTCAATGAGAAGCAATTCTTCAGTGCCTGAACAGGTGAAATATAAAGATATTGGGAGCAACTTTGTAAATACAAGGATGAAATAAGATTGCTATTTTGTGCCTTGTTATGAGATAATTAGAGTAACAGTATGGAATACATCAGGCATTTGAACTTTCCCAAAAAAGCTCCCTAGGGCCCACTTAAATTAGTCATGTTTATCCATGGAGATTTTTATCCTTATTTTAGATGTCTGCTACTTTATAACATTTGAGCCTCGATGCTTAGGTTCATTTGATTAATTGCTGATAATGTACAACCATCAAAAAGACCCTGTCCGAAACATACATTTAAAAAGAACACCTGATTTTATAATTCATAGCTGGTTAAAGGAAGAATAATGGAACAGTGTTTATTGTCTGGTGTAGAGGGACTGTGAGTTTCATCTCTATCAATTTCCACAAAAATGGAATGGGCTGGATACTGTCCAAGGAGCTACTATTCATATGCTAATAAGGTCTTTAGAATAAAATACTTTATTCGTGGAAACCAAATTCCTGGCCATGGAATTCCAGTGGCAAGTTGCTTTGGTTAACCAAATTTGTTATTTACAGAGAAGTAGATGGTAGGGTTTGATTTGTTCAAGAATCAAGTTTCTGTGTTCTCTGCTAGACACTCCACCACATATTGCAGTTACATAGTGCATGCAAGGAGAACCAAGTGTTAGGCTAGACTGTGTCCATTTAGTCACAACGGTAGGAATGATCAGAAACAAATCTATAAATAAGATAAAAGTTCAATATCCCTCCAGTATTAGAATCTTCAATGGAGATACCCTTCTACATGGCAATGCAATTGAAATTTACTTCTGAATTGGGTTACAGATTTTCTTAGTCATTATTTTTATCTTGATGGGAAAAAAAAGTGAGATCCTTAAAACAGAGAAGGGGAAATCAAAATTATAACCTAGGTTTAGTCATAATGGAGTGAGTCCATGTCTTTTGATAGTTTTCCCATGTTTATAAATTTAAAAGCCCTCTCTAATTTGTTGCCATCTATCTATCCCAGAACCTTGACAACAGGAAAAGTCATTTTAGCTAACTTGAGGGATATCTGCAGCTGCAAATTATCTATTGCTCTGAAAGAACAAGATTGCTTCAGCACTTTCTAGTGAGGTGAATGGTGGCTTCATACTTGGAATGTGAAACCCCGTGAGACACTTATGTACATGCACACTCTACACTCTGGAATACACCCTCTATAGACTGTCAATTACTATTGTATATTTCTCAGTATGTTAACTTGAAATACATATTAATTTAATACATTTCAATTTACCATATAAATGCATAACAAGTATGTTTTATATGTAATGTTTTATATATACATACATACATATATATACAATGTTTTATATATAATATATATATACACATACATATATATATGTACACACACATATAATTTTAGTCACGGCAAAACTGAAATCTAGTTTCAATCACGTACACACTGTTAGCCTGGATAAAAGCTTGACATTACATTTAGTAAACTCAGGATTGTACAGGTCATAGTGGAAAAGAGGATAATAATTTTGTAACAGATACCATACATACCTGTACAATGCAGCATGTTAAAACATGTGTATTTCCAATCTTTCTCTGAAGGTACACTTAAAGTCAGCAAGTAGGAGCACAAGAATGGCTCAAGACAGTGTTCACTGAGTTTGCAACTGAGGCTTAGCCTCAGAGTCAGGTAAATGTTCAATGTGATCCTTAACTACAAACCCCAAGAAGAAAAATCTCCTTCCATCCCCTCATGATCCCACTGTGCTGGTTGCTAAGATAAGAATTTTTTTCTTTCTTTCAAAGTGAAATAGCTACTGAAAAATTATTTTTTTCTGCAGTTTTCCTAGACTTCTTTGTTCTACTATTGCTTCTTTCATCTTGGATTGTATCCATGTGTGTGTGTGTGTGTGTGTATGTATATGTATATATATATATATATATATATATATATTACAATGATGGGCTCTGGAGTGGCTTTTCTCAGTAAAAAGACACTTGAGTTGATTCCCAGGTGTGGTGCTGCCCATTTGGAATGCTAATGTCACAAAGACAGATGTAAAAGGAGCTTTAGGGTTTGGCGGCCAACCAGACAAGCCTACACAGTGAGCTTCAGGCCAACAGAAGACCTTGTTTCAAAAGGGTGTGTATATTTCTGAAGATGACAGTTGAGGTCCTGTTCACACACATGCCTGTCATACATACACATGCCCCTGTGTGCCCCAAAACATAGATCAGATTGCTATCACTTTAAGATGCCCTGACACATAATCTTAAATTTCAGTTTTGGTATTTAGGTAGCTTTATTAAGTATGTGCAAGTACTTGATTTTCCTATGCTGATACATTTCTAAGGAGGCAGCTTAAAAACACACAATTAAGAACTCATTTTGAGACATCTCTTTTAAAGGTTACTAAATAGCAAGTGTTTGTTATCTGTTTTCAGCCAATGAAATTATCATGATATTGTTACATGCATTTTGTGTGTGTGTGAAAAGAAACCTTTCAAATATCATGATCTTTTCTCAACAATTTTAACATCTAGGTATAATTGTGAAGCATGAAATTCTTTTCTTGTTTCTAAATTTAATTGACTTAATCACTGAATTTAAATGTTTGGAAGTTGTTCTGCTTGCCTGGGTTTGAATGCCAAATACAGCCTCTACAGATCTGAGACGAACATTGCTTTTATATTTAGGTGAGGTAGGCACTGCCTTCTAAATTACCCTAAATAACCCTCAGAAATGTTTAGAGAATGAAAAGCAATGGTTGACAAACGCCCTTAGCATTGACTTGCTGCTGTATATGACTTGTACAAGGCATAGAAAGTGAGTCTTCCTACTTTACTCCTCTTACACAGTTATCTGTGTAAGGCAATGTACAGTACACATACATTAGAGTCACATCTCAGAGCTCATATCCTCACTGAAAAGATGAAGACAGAATTAATTATCTTATTTTCATCAGAGGCAAAGGAAGATGTCAAATCTTGCTAAAGCTTTGCAGATATTTTTCTATTTATTCTCTTTGATACATGTGACTTGTATTGAACCCTTTTCCTCTTTCTCTTCCTAATTTCTGCAACTGATATGAAAACTGACAGTAAAGCCACAAGCTATGGAGACACTCCTTAACAGCCAATCAGAATACACCCTCTCTAGCTCATTCCATAGCACTACGATGAATACAGATACAAAATGGGATAAGAGCATGCTTGTATTTGGAATATGTACTTACTCTGATAATGGCTTTTCCTTTACTGCACATAACGCTCTACAAGAACTGCTATCCATGGACTTACCAATGCCTTATCCACCATTAGTCACGGTACTCTACACTGTATTACTTCTCACCAAAGAACTCACCTCACAGCTTGGTCTAACCATGATTCCCATTATCCTGAAGCAGCAGGCCGGAGAGATAGACAGAATGGCCTTTTGAAGAAAGAGCTACAGTGCTAATTAGTTGGCAGCAGCCTGAGGGTGAGACAGGGGTCTCCAGAAGGCATATATGAATCAACATCTGATATATGGCACAGTTTCCCCCATAGCCAGAATTCACCGGTCCAGGAATCAAGCAGAGGAAAAGGGAACAGTTTCATTCACTGTCACTCCTAGTGACCCACTAGGGAAATTTTTGCTTCTAGGTCCTGTGTCTGTAAGTTCTGCTGCCTAGAAGTTTTGGTTCCAGAGCAGGAAGTGCTTATGCCAGGAGCCACAACAAACATTCTATTGAACTGGAAGCTCAGACTTCCCAGGGTACTTTTAACTTCTAGGGCCCTGAAAGGAACAGGAAATAACAGTTGTTAGGAATACCATTGTTAGGAGAAGTGATTGGTCTACATTTCTATGGGAAAATTGTATTGCTTCTCCACAATGAAGGTAAGAAAAATACTTTAGGGCATCTTTTGGTGCTACCATGTCCTGTGATTAAAGTTTATAAGGAAACTACAGCAGCCTAATAATCCAGGCAGGATGACAAAGGGTACAGGTCTGTCAGGAATGCAGCCATGGGCCACTCCTCCAGTAAAAGAGCCAAGATCTGCTGAGGTGTTCGCAGATGGGGGAAGAAATACAGAATGGGTAGTAGAAGAAGGTAATTATGAGTACCTGCTAAGACCATGTCACCAGCTGCAGAAATAAAGATTATAATTGACACTAGTTCTTCTGTTGCATTTCATTAAGAATGGATTTGTGTACATATTTATATATTTTCAATTTCTTTATCATATGTTGTAACATCAATTAAGAGAGTGCTAAAAGAATGTCCCTGAAAGGAGATTGCTACTTATTCTAAATTTATAATATGTTTTCAATATTTGTTGGATGGTTATGGTTATATTATATCCAGGTGTATGGTGACCTGGATATTGTTTCCATTTGGAAATTATTCATGACATAAGGAGATATGATTATATGTCAGGTTGACAAAGGGTGGACTTGTGATGGCTGCTCTTGGCTGTGAACATGACTATGTCTAGAATGAACTGCAATCTAGAAATAGAGGGGACACATGTGAGAGATATTGTGCATGGTTTGAAGTGGGTGAATCTTCTCATCTGGACCTCTGAGGTAGGAAGACAAAAGGTTTGATGGGATCCTGAGGCAGGAAGACACACCTTTAATCTGGGCCACATCTTCTGCTGTAAAAGGACAGGGAAGAAGGAAGATTTCCTCTGCCTGCTTGCCTTCACCCTGCTAACACATCAATTCATTTACTACCTTGGAACCTACTTTTGTTTGGAATTCCAGCCTATAAAGAAGACTAGCTGAGACACTTAGCCTTGAAGGGCTGAGCAACTACTAGATTCTCGAACTTTTCATGCTCAGCTAAGAGTTGTTGGATTAACTGGATTGTGACTGCAGCCTGCAGGTCATCCCAATAAATTTCAGAGAGGAGGGAGAGAAACTCATTTCATAAGTTGTGTGGATCTAGAAACGCCTGACTAATACAGTATAATAGATTTTATGTAGGAAGATGCTGACAAATAAAAAAATGTGTTTATACTTAGTATTCACATAGCTCATTATAGTCAGTTTAAAAAATACTTTCATATGTGTGTGTGTGTTTGTGCATATGTGGCAGTACTATGACGTGTGTGGAGATCATGGGTTCATTTGTGGGAATGAGTTCTCTCTTATTTGGATCCTCGGATGTGAAGTCAGGTTGTCAGGCTTAGCAATGAGCACCTGAGCCCACAGAGTTCTCTCTCTGGCCTTAATCACTGTATTTTAAATTTGTAAACTTTAGTTTTTCAAGCCTACCTTCACAATTTTAACCTTACCTGATGAATTTCTATATGTCCTGACTTAGTTATTTTTCTCTTTCATCACTACTATGAATAATTTATAAAACAGGATTCCTCACCAGAAAGAAAAGAAAAGAGAAGCACAGTCATAAGTTCATGTGTGTGCATATGTACGCTCATGCATGTGTGGGTGCAATGCGTGTGCATACGTGTGTGTGTGTGTGTGTGTGTGCGAGTGTGTTCGTGTGTGGCTCTGAGTTTTAAACTTTTGTGCACGTGGTAAATAATTCATTTTCTGTAACTGAGTGTCAATTCGGAGTTGGGAAATTCTGGCCAAGTAAAAAAGTTGGCTTTGTTAAATGTGAATAAAATCATTAAAAAGATTTTGGATGACATAATATGTTAATTGATTTTCAGATAACCGTTTCTATGGCAAGTATTGTCTAGCAATACCTGTGTGTAGGAGTCACCTACCTAGTGACAATTGAGTACGGATGTCCAACTGCTCCTGGCAGTTGGCTTTCACGTTTGAAGGTTATAACTTTTGCTCAGTAGTTTTCAAACTTTGATAGCAGTCAACAACTTGCAAATAAAAGAATATTTCAAAAAGCTACACGTGAGAAAAGTCATAATATTTTCTATAAATACAAAAAGCTCAGAGTTTGGAGTTTCAAATTGCTAATAGTTTCAAGGTGGCCAGGCACTTAAGAGTGTTGGCATTATTATGATCCACGTGGAGATATCACAGCTTTTTGGTTTTTGATTTTTTAATGTTTCATTTTGGTGGTGTGGTACTGAAACTCTTCTGACAGGCAGATATGTAGTGAAGGGACACAAACTCCCATGTTGTTCCTTAGGCATCTGTCATAATCACTATTGCCTTATTGGTAAGTTGCGTGGCTGACCCCATTTACAGTTAAATCTACTAAAACTAAAATGGCTCAGCTTCTGGAGCCCTCAGACTCTGGTAAAAAAATCCTTTTCAAAAGTTCATTGTAATGTTTTTTCAGCTATATCCTATTTAAATATTATGTCAGGGAGAGAGAGGACTCTGTCATAATGTAACCCCAGCTCATGAACCTGGTTAAAGATGCCCATGAAACATGGCTCTTTCATCTCAGTCCATTCAAATGGATGGAAAATAATTTGCTGCCTGGTTCAGATTTTCACCCCAAATTCTCTCAGTTTTATTTCATTGTGCATACAGAACTAACATTTAGTTTGATACCTGGCTCCTTATAGGAAGTTTAATGATGAACATGTTAGGGTCAAATCTACCCTGACAGTCACATAGTTGGTACATGAATTAGAGTAAGTGTGTTATTTGTTAGAAGTAGTTAAATGACACAATTTCTTTTTGAGTTAAACTGCAATTATCAACTAATACCTTCCCTTTCACTACTGGTAAAGTTTGTCTTTACTTCCATTGGTGACTTTTTTGCATTTGGACCTTGTGAGGAAAAAAAGTGTCTGAATATGTTGGTCTTCTATTGCAGGTGGTTCAGATGGATTACAGTAATAATGTATACTACATGCTTATATTCCTTCAATAAGCATTCAGAGACATGCTATTTTAAATGATTATTGCAGAATAGACTTTTGAAAGTACGGTGCTATATTTATGTGTACATATGTAAATAATGTGTGAGAGAAATTATGTATATCTCCTCATATATCTAACCATGTAATCTATCTGCCTATCTATTCTCCTAATTGAGGAGACAAAAAAAGAACGAAATACAAAGATCATTCAAAATATCTGTCTGTTCATAATTTGAAAATAGTTAATATGGAAAACAGTTTTTAATAGGAATAATTTATTTTATTAAAGTTTTTTTCAATTTGTTCCAAAATTACTACAATGGACTTGAGCTAAGTCTTTAAGAACTGCTAAAGAATCACAGCTATAACTCAGTAGAATGCTGAATGAAAAATAATGTTTTAGCTGAAGGCCTTTATGTCTTTTAAAATGCAAATACCTCTCCTTTTGTCTGCAATCAGTCATTTATACATTAATGGGAGTGAATTTATTAGACATCTCTCTCAGGTTAATTTAGAACAAGGGACAGAACAGTACGGATGAACTCGGTAGCTGCAGAGACACGGGGAAGATTAAGTATTAACGGCACGGGCCTGGAAGATAACTTGGCCTACTTCAGAGTTTCGCTTAAAGGCAATGCCGTCTGTATTTAACACACTCATTTGTATTTATAAACACACATAAAGAAAATGTCTGCCTAATGAGGGAAATCTGAATGCATGTTTCAGAATTGTATCCAACTAGTTCACTGTGTCTCGATGGAATGGTAATATAATTAAGCAAATTACTTATAATTTTGTTCAACTCTGAATTAAGTCAGCAGCAGAATTCCCAACCAAAACACTGACTGAAAATATTTTGATCTCCTGAGTGCTCTCAAAGACAGCAAGCAAGGGAACTTCTGGGCGCCTACCCTCCTGGCAGCTAAGGGACCCGAGGTCTCACACACCTAGTTTTATCTTCTGAGTTAGGGCAATTCTTTAAATATGTTTTGAGATACAGTGCAAACTTTTTCTTAATTCTTTTTATTAGGAAATAATTTCTCTCTGTTACATAAATGAAATGATACACTTTTCCATGCTTCCTGAATCCAAAACACTTTCTAAAATTAAGAAAGATGAGTATGCCTTCCAAAATACAGTTAAAACCTACCTGACACTTCTAGTGCATTCGAAAGTTTTTCAGGATACTTTATTATAAAGTCTTTCCCAGGAGAGAAGGGAGCCACGGTGGTCAGTTCTTCACTGTTTCACTTAGGTATTTTACAAGCAGAAAAATTGTTGATGCGGGTTTAAAATGTCACCATGGTTATTCTATAGACAATGCTGACTGATATTCATAAGCTACTGTATCTCTCAAACCTCATTGCTGAGCTGCTTTTCTCTGCAGTAAATACTGATTAACACAGGAAACCATAGGCGAGGGTGCAGGGAACAAGGAATTGCAGATCTCCCAGCCCTAAATGGCTGCATATTACATTCACTTCCTTCCAAGTCTCATGGCAGGTGTAAGAGCCAAAGGTGTTAGAGAGCTGTGAAGAAACTGTGTTCAAGCCAGACAAATTATCTATGTAGAGGGGGAAGACTGGCATGCAGTCCCACCCCTACGTGAGGAATTCCTGTTAATAATTGATAGCTACCAGGAGAGAATGAGAGTTAGCCATCTACAAGTGGCTGATCCCTGGTGAATCTAGCACACTCCATTGGATGGCCACATACCTAAGAGAATGTAGGCAACACTAACAGAACATTAAGCAAAAACAAACAAAAAAGCAAAACCCAAACAAGGTCTTAAAATAATGAGAACACAAAGTTGGGTAGGTGAGGAACAGGAGGTGGATCTGGGAAGAGAAGTGAGAGGAGGAAAAGAAAACGATAAATTCTGAAAGAATAGAAAAACATTTTAAAGTTACACAAAGACAATGTAATGACCCTGATACATCTGTATCAAGAAATTAAAAAAAAAACAACAACAACAAAGCACTAGAAATATTACCATTCAGGAAAGGGGTACATACGGCTAATTTTATTATTAAATTCATTTTTGCACAGTAAGCACAACACTTCAGAAGTGCCAGAATGCCGAGGTGTGGCATCACAACCACCTGTAATCCCAGAATTTGGGGAGACAGAGGCAGGCAGATCTCTGTGAGTTTGAGGCCAGCCTGGTCTACAAAGCAAGTATAGGAAACAGCCAAGGCTACACAGAGAAACCCTGTCTCCAAAAACAAACAAACAAACATAAAAAGTAACAGAATAAATGATAAATCCAAATGCAGGATTATGTTGATAATTGGTTGGATACAGTGTTGCAAAAGTTACCCGACTGACAAGTTTTGTTTTCTAAAATTAACATGGGGAAAACATTATAGTAATTGGCTTTTAAATATTCAGTTAGAAGGTTTATCTAGAAATGAAAGTCATCCTGGCTGTAAGCAGTGAATCAACAAAGGGAGCAGATGCTCGAACCTGATCAATCTTAAACTTGCTTCTCTCACTGCTCAGATGAGAAAGTTCAAAAACCTCAGTGTGTCAGGTCATCTGCCAATAGTGATACCTCGACTCCCTCCTTTCCCATTTGTATCCCTCAATCTCCTTTAGTTGTCTTATTGCTCTAGCAAGGACTTCAAGTACTATGTTGAAGAGATATGGAAAGAGTGGGCAGCCTTGCCTTGTCCCTGACTTCAGTGGGATTGATTTAAGTTTCTCTCCGTTTAGTTTGATGTTGGCTGTGGGCTTGCAGTAAGTTGCCTTTACTAAGGTTCTAAGCTAAGTCAAATAATCAGAAATTCACAGGTAATCTTAGAAATCTACTTATATTCAAAAACTGAAATCTGCTCATATTTAAGTTTTGTAACTTAATACAAGATGATTTGAATACCATATCTTGCCTGAAAAGATTTAGTATAAACACAATGCTTATGTCAACATTTCTACAAAATAATAATTGTACATGTTTTCTACTCATTCATAAAGAGCAAGCCACTCAATTTTCTGTATATTTATTCTTCAAATTTTCAATTTTGTGCCATTATTCATAATTGCACTACATTTTTATTATAAAATGTTTAATTGGTTTGTTGCCCAAACTTTCTGTCACTGGCAGGTTGCAAGCAAGTTTGTCTTATGGAGGATATGTGACATTCTCTCCTTCAGCCTTTGCCACTTTGAGACACTAAGTTCCATTACCAGAAGTCATTATCCAAAGCTTAAATTTGAACCTGGTACAGAGGAGAATCAAGTGTACAAACCATTTTAAATGTTATTAATCTACTTATATTCAGGCTTTATTGCCACAATCTCTTCATATTTTGCTTATAACTACAGAGATAATAGAATTTATATGTATGAATTTATGTATTTGATAATACATGACTCTATAGAACCCTCTATTTAGTTAAGGGTGACCTCAAATTCCTGGTAATCCTCCTGTCTTAGCTACCAGAGTCAAAGAATTTTAGGGGGGATACTAATGTCTATATTAACAGGCTATTTTTCTTACTGTTATTAATAATAGATATATTTTTGAAGTTGAAAAGATTATAGGCTCTTACACATAAACTACAGTGACTTTGGTGTCTTTGATTGATTAAAATATTTATCAAGATTTAGTTGTCATGTCCCAATGTGGACTATATTACAGTGGTGTTGAAAAATATGTTCACATAGCTGTGAAGTCTCTTTTGGTATACCTTGCTTCTTGTTTCTCATGTCCTTACTAGCAGATATTAACTTCATAAAACACAACAGCAGACAAAAATGTACTGTGTAATATCAAAGTATTTCCATTTATATGTTACAGATGATACTTGGAATAGACACTTAATGTAAGATGCACTGAATATCATATCTTGTCTGAAGAGACAAGAGTAAAGTCTTTTACCCAACAACTGGGCCCTTGGTACAACCATGAAAACACTAGCCAGGATGATCCAATTCTAAAAGAGCTCAGTTTATAGTATTTTCTATTTCACTTTTACTGCACATATAATGTGTACTTTGTTTTCTGTGGGCAAAAAAGCTATTACCAAAGAAAGTCTAGAAAATAAGTAAGAGAAAAAAGTATATAACTTTATAATTCACTAAAACTTAATCATATATAGGTATCTGAAAGACTTTTTTTTTCAGGTAACCTTTGGAACAAGAATAATAAGCAACTTAACATATAATTTTGGGAAACCTTACCTTGACTTGCAAACTTCAGCTCTTTTGCATCAGTGAGTGTGGGTCTTTTGTCAGAGCCTTTTTTCTCTATCCGTCGATGGCTTCTTTTCTTTTTAGACTCTCCCCAAAGATTAGATCCTCCATGCATGCTTGGTATATTCAGAATTGCAATTCCTTCCAGAGAGATGTTTATTAAATCTATCTGTACTCCATCACACTAGAGAGAGAGAGAAAGAGAGAGAGAGATTACACTGATTTGATTTCTTATTTATTCTTTATCTTTTAATAAAGCAATTTGAAAATCATATCAATACAAAGAAGAAATGCAGACACATTAACCAGTTACCATTCATAACTGTTAAAAATGGTCATACCACATCACCAATGTTTTCTACCTTGAAAGAAACCTTTGGGATAGAAACACGTTTGTGTTTTTTATAACTCCAATATGCAAGTTGTGGGCCTAGGAGGTCAAGTTTAGGAATGAAAAAATATCATGATCATTACCTCTTTTGAATGATATATTTGCTCTTCTTTTCCTCCTGTCTCTACACTTGGCTTGTTTTTTTTTCCTTTCCTTTCTTTCTTTGTTCCTTTTTCCTCCTTCCTTCTATTCTTCCCCCTTCATTTCTTCCTTTCTACTTTCTTTTCTTCTTTTTTTCATTTCTTTTTTTGGGGGTGGGGGCAAGGAATGAAATGGACTGATAGATATTACAAACGGTAATGACAAAGAATCCAGTTACTTTGAAGTGAGTATGAGCTCACATTTTAAGCACTTCAGAAGTAATAAGAGACACAGCTGTCCAGATGAGTGTGAAGACAGGCAGAATTAAGTGAGGGAGATGTGAGGAGGACCAAGCAGAACAACGATTCTTCAGTCATCATTACTTATAGTTGCCGGGATCCTGATAATATATTTGGCCCTTGTTACAAATGTGTTAACCAACTGCCACTTTATAGAGCAAGACTGGATAGTTTTTAGAATTTTTAAACTTCCTGTTCATTACTGTTGATAGATTTGTGTGGAGGATTATGAAATCATTCTATAGCTTTTGTGTGTGTGTGTGCGTGCAGGTGCAGGTGTCTGTGGAGTTCAGGAGAGGGCATCAGATCTCTTTCATAATAGTGACAGTTGCTTGTAACGTGACTAACATCGACACTGGAAATCTAACTTGGATTCTCTGGAAGAGCAGTAAGGGCTCTTAACCACTGAGCCATGTCTCCAACCCCTATTCTCTCTTTTTTTAAAAGTGATAACTTGTTTATATTTTGCTTTAGATTTTCCAAAATGATAGTCATTATAACTATCTCCAAAACTACTTTTTCATTTTCTATTATAAGCTGAGAAGAGATACAATATGAAATGCTTTCAAACTGCCCTGTAAGGGACAGGCATTTCACAAGTAGCAGTGTCTCTGTAAAGGGTTGCTACAAGCATATGTCCTACTATAACAAGTCATCACTCACTTTAACACTGACTAATTCTCCTGTAAACCTTGACCTTTAGTCTTTGAAGAAGCGACACCCTATAGAAATGACAACAAAACAAACTGAATCTTGTCTTTTTCCACATTCTCCTCCTCTTTATGAAGCTAGGGCTGCACCATGTTCAGCAAAGGAACAATGCAATGAGCTACATCGACATATCTCGAGCCACTTGACAGTGGAAGAAACAATTCTGGAAAACAAGCAAAATTTTCATTTGATTTATTTCCCTGAAGAGGACCCTGTTTCTGGGTGATGTGCTTCATTTTTTTTTCCAGAAACAAGTACTTTTTCTTCCTTTTTTACATATTAAATTAAGTTCATTTCTTTTTACTAAAGAATTCTGCCCCTGTGTATACTCACTCACCACTATATATTCTAGATAAACAGATATTAATTTCATAATTAAAAGTAATCTTGTGTAAATACCCTGCAGGCCTCAATGAATCAAACACATACTGTGTGTCAGACCTCCCACTGTCTTCAAGTGGAGTGCGCTGGCTGGATAATTAGATAGTACATATTTTTTAACCTTATTTGCATGCATATTATATCTTTTGCACACTGACAAGCAGCAGTAACAACAAAAGTCAGATTACCACAGGGAATTCCCACAAAGAAGTCTTCATTCCTTATAATTTGCAGCCTAAATTAAAATAATTTGATCTTTGACAAGGATGAAATGTCAAGCAGAAGGGGGTCCTCTACAAGCCACGGCCTGTGGCTTCTGAAAAACGCCTAATTTATGTCAGTCACTTCTTAATACATATTTAAGTATTACACGAAAAAGATGATAAATATGCAATCTGACACCTTTGGTATTTCCCTGCTGTTAATTTATAAAGGTCTGGCTTCCCCCAAACTGACTAAAATCATTTAAATAACAGAAGAATTGTGAAATAAGCTGGAGCTGAGGCCTGGCTTCCATTTCCACTCAATATTGAACACAGCGGGTAGCACACTAAGACAATTATGTGACTAGGCCTTAGGACCCCGCTGTGACAAGTTACTTTCAGAATTAGTGAAGGAAGATGCCTTTGTTCTTCTGCAGAAAAGCAGAACATGCTGCAAGGTCTTCTGCCTAATTGAACTAGCAGAGGTAGGTGAAACATTGCAGACCACGCCAGCCAGCGTTACCACCAAGCATGCTTTCCCTCTCTACAGCCAGCACCGTGTGTGGCTGGAAGGAAAGGCAATCAGATGTTCTCTGAGAAGTGCTGAAAAGAAAACCAACAGCCAGAAGCTCCCAGGGAGCTCCGGGGAATGAGGAGTGGGGAGGCTGTTGTCCAGTGCAGGACACAGGACTTCAGTAATTCGGTGTCTTAGGGTGTCTTGGTTTCACCAGCTCCGGAGCCCAGGTCCCCTTTTTCTGTGTGCTCTGACATCCTGTTCATTAGTGCGGGAAGTTGGGGCTGGAGCTGACGGAGTAAGGAGCTGCGGCACACCAGTTGAGTTTATAAAAGTAAAGCTGAGGTGAAGGTTATGAAAAATAAACAAGGAATAAGTCCATGTCAGGTACTGTTTCCATATGCTTTGAAGATTTACGATTTTTTTTTTGAAAAAATAATTTAGGTACAGCAAAAGAGTAAAAGCTGAAAAGCCAACAGCCTCAGCCTAATAGATTCTGACTATTTTTTGTTAAGTGCACAGGGTCATTAACATCTGCTGGGGCTGCGCTGTGAAGCCACCGCGGAGACCTTATTTTCAGCACAAAGCACCTTGAAAAGGACAGTTACACGGTTTTCTGCCAGTTTGTATTTAACCTTAGTTTATGAACGCTGGAGAGCGGGGGTACAGGGTTAAGCACGAGGAGAGAGAACCGCGGATTGGCTTTGTTTTTCTGTAGTGAGTCAGCCTGTGGAATGGGCTTTCCAAGTCTCTCCCTGACCTTGGTAGGTGGAGGAAAACAGGGAACCTGTGCTCTCACAGCCCCGTCCTGAAGTTATCAGATACCCTTTACTCCTCCTCCAAAACAAAAAAGAAACCTATGCTCGGGACATCTTTTCTAGTAATTTTGAAATTTTTGTTTGGTTTATATTTTTGCCTTTTGTAGTAAAGTTAGAGGATAACTAAGATTCTTAGAATTGAAACTACAAATTTTTAAATCACTATCTTATCCTCGGCATTTATATGAATACAGCATTGCTTTGTTTCCTTACATTTAATTAATTCTGGAAATAATGTTATTTTCCTTATAAACTATTAACATATTTAGCTATGCAATGAAGGTTTTATAGTATATCTTTGTGAATGTATAAAAATTAAATCAGATAATGCAGGTGCATAGCTTAGTACCAGACATGAGGTAAATTTTAAAAATACATGTAGTTTTGCTGTTATTATGAAGGATTTTCCCAGATGTTTATTTTATTTCAAGCCTTTACTCCTTTCAGAAGTAGCTCCCTGCAGGAAAGAGCATTGTGACATAAACATGCTCACTGAAAGTGACTTGTTTTCAAAGAAGCTGACATTAAAACATATAACATTGCTCGGGGTTCTATTGTTACTACCATGGTTTATTCCTCGTTAGACATTTTTCAAACCATAGTTGGTATGATTTTAGGCCACATAGGAAGCAATAGCAAACAGAATCAAATTTCCGAACTGCTGATTTCTTATATTTAATTATGAAGTAACCTTGAGGGTAGAAAGTCATATTCTGCTAATATGATAAACTGGATTCATTAGAATGTGAGCAGAAAGACACAGTTGGCATTGCTGTCCACACACACACACACACACACACACAAGATACACAATAATCTAATGGTGAGAGCACAAAGTACCGAATCCAGTTCATAAATGCCATAGCAGTTGTTCCTTAAACAAACTAGAAATGCAGAACCAGTAAGCCAGAATATGGAAAAGCATGACTTTATGATCAGTGACTTAGTGCTAGCAAGATTTCATGAGAACTATCCCGAGCAATCCCCCATCCCCCATAAGATGTAAAGCTATATGGAACAATGACACTTTAGAACTTTGAACTCAATGTTTTCTACATTTACTTTCATTCAAATTATTTGTGCTACCTAAAGCCGTCTTGTTGAAAATTTCTTATTTTGTGACACACAGCATTGCTCTGTTTGGATTGATGTGCTTTCAGTCTGTGCTCAGGGAAAGGCACAGAGGAGAGGCACAGGAAGGGTTTGGGTCTACAATTATACTCTAAAAAGCCATAGTCCGGCTTCTGCCTCAGATTTTCTTCCAGCGTAGCTTTTTGATAACAAAAATGTCCAAAATCTACAATATAAAGTGGTTTTAGGATTTCTGATTTTTGAAATTAAAGTGATAGTATAATTTAAAAGTAAATGTTACGTATACTATATAATAACCACATATCTAATTACATATTCAGGGCTGCAGAGGCGGCTTGGTGGATAAAGTTCCTGCTTCGTAAGCATGAAAGTTTGAGTTTGGATCCTTTATTCCCAAATATAAATGAGATGTGCTATGTGTACCCTCACTCCAGATCTATAGAGAACGAGACCGACAGATCTCTAGAGCTTGCTGGCCAGCAAGTCTGCACAAAGCGGTATTCTCAGGTTAAGTGGATAGACAGAGAGGAGGACTCCTATGTCAATCTCTGGCCTCCATCTACATGTCAAATACACATGGACATCTACTGAAACGTACACACACATACCAGCTTAACGTGTGCAACTATATGTACACTAATACTTTCCATAGGCTTAAAAGACCACTAATGAATTATTAATAATATATCACACATTACAAGTAATCATGATTGCACAATATAATACACACAGATACATATTTCAATGTATTAAAAAGTATATAACATGGAGGTTGGACCTTAATTTGAACCTTCTGTGATCATTATGATTTATTCTGGTCATGAGCATCCTTTCCCTTTTCCCTAATGTTGTATGTTTTAATGTCAATCTGCTTCTAATATTTAGTCTTTTTTCTGGTTATGATGAGAAATAACACAAAAATATTACATTGAGAATGTCAGTATTATCACCAACAGTAAACTATAAAATTATGACTTTGTAGATTCTATCTGGGACATTATGAACTTGCTAGGACATGGATTTACCCAATATTCTAAAACATAATCTCTGTCACTTGTGAGTGTTGATTTTATTTCCTTTGATGAGTGAATAAAATCAGAGCCGTACTCAAGAATGCAAATGCAGGGCTTGGGCTGAGTCCAGAGCTTTTCTAACTATCCTCTCGTGACTAGGCTGGGAAATGTTTTTATTATTATTAATCTTATTTATTCACTTTATATCTGATTGCAGCCCCCTCCCTCTTCTCCTCCTGGTCTCACCCTCTTAACCTCTTTCCCCCTTTCCCCTCTCCTCCTTCTCAGAAGAGGGGAGCTTACCTCCCTGGCATCAACTCACCAAGCACTTCAAGTCTCATCAGGATTGAGTGCATCCTCTTTCACTGAGGCTAAGAAAGACAGCATCACTAGGGGGAAGTTATAACTTTCCTATAATCTAATCTAGCCTTCATTTGCTAACCTAGATCTATACTGTTTGCAGCCTTTGAGACTTACTGCTGAATAAACTCATCCTTTCTAATTCCTTCTGAACTCTGGCTGGCTGGTTCAACTCAGCTCTTCTGGCTCAAACTCCTCTCTAAGAAGACTGATTCAAACTGGCTTCTATTGGCTTTTGGCTGAATTTCTCTGCCTGGAAAAAATGCCTCTGATCCACAAACTGAACAGCATTGACTGACCAAGAGCTGACAGCAATTGAACAGAACTGCAGGATATGAACTGAAGTCAACTGCATTCAACTGACCTGTACCAAACACAACTTTCCTCTCAACTGCTCATGAGTAGTTTCTCCTTCCTGTCTGTTCTCCTGAGAGTTGGGCGTATCCTATTTCTGACTCATTTTGTCAAATCTTTCTCTGATTCATGGCTTTCTGTACCCCTCAATTAGGCATCATTGTTTGGGGTTAAAGGTGTATACTAAGGGCGTGTCCTTATTCTAGCCTGAGGGTTTCAAGGAATGTGGCATGTCTGCATTCCAGCCAGACCACACAGACCTAGATGGTCTTCGGATGTGATCCCTTGCCCGAGCAGCCATGTTGCTCAGTTAAATTTCCTCTATAGTCACTCATAAAGAAGGTAGAACTATTTGAAATTAAGTACAGAACAACAACAACAACAACAACAACAACAAATCAGGGTTGGTGGTACATAAATTTAATCCCAGCATTTGAAAGGAAGAGTCAGGCAGATCTCAGCATTTACAGGAAGCCTAGAGTACAGAGCAAGATTCAGGATAGACAGGGCAAAGAAACCTTGTCCTGAAACACCAATGGAAAAAAGAACAATATAAGTGCAGGTTTGAGTTGTGTCTTAGACAACTTTTACTTCTGTTCACTATTAGTACCTACAAATGTACCACTAATAACTTAAGTGTTATTAGGGGGCACTTAGGTACTAGGAGATAATTTTATTTGTTTTAAAAATTAAAAGTCTCAAATGAAATATTTTGCATTCATATCAGCTAATTATTTGTTTCAGAATTCTGTTTCTTTGTTTTAACTTTCTATTCATACAAATAAAACTTTTTCTTTAATCTTCAGAAATCCTTCCATATATGAATTCTGTTTAGAGTTTCTTCAATTTTTGAGTACTACAATGCCTATTTATTTTTGGGAGGTCACCAGATCTTTCCGAAGTGTGTCTTTTCTTATTATTTTTCCCCTCTTTCTTGGGGTTTCCACATCTTATATCTGCAATGGCAACCAGCTAATGTTTGAAATAGATGGAAAAGGATATATTTTAACGTTTATCTGTGAAAGTAAGCAGACTTTTAGTGCATTATGTCTTAAAATTATGAGATATTGAGACTTGAAAATGTAAGGCTTTTTTTTTCACATTCTTCAACTATTTTTTTAATCAGACAAATTTTTCTTCATGCTATGCATAGCAAACCCTACATTGCTTTCCAAAGTTGTATTACACACATTTTATATGATATTAAAGCAACTCATATTCATACTTAATTTTAATTTCAGACGGTGCTAAATTCATTATGAGTGACAAATGTCATATTTTAGAATCTTGGGTAAACCTATATCTACTGCTAAAAGCAGCAAACAAAAGACACTTTATACTATTACAAAACTGAATCCATTTTTCTTACTTCTATTTCTACTGATTCGTGTAGCTTCTTGCAGGTAGCTGAGAAGGTTTCAGATGTGCCAAACTCAAAATACCAAAATTTGTTCTTCATTCTGAAAAAGAAGGAAAAGAGACAGCTTAGACAACCACCATACTCAAGAGGAAAGAATATCTAAATGTGCCTTGCCTTGCATTCTTGTTAGGGCTTTGGTGCTGTGATTAAACACGAGAACTATAAAGAATTTGAGGAATTAAGAGTGTATTTCACTTGTACTTACACTTCACCGTCCATTATTAAAGGAAAGTTTGACAGGAGCCCAGTGTGGTTGCCTGGAGGCAGGGTCTGAAGCACAAGTCATAGTAGAGTCTGGCTTACTGGCTTTCTCTCTTTGGCTTGTTCAGCCTGCTTACCCTTACAACACAGGGCCGCCATTCTGGGAGTAGCACCACCCATAATGGGCTGTGCCCTTCCAAACTAATCACTGCAGACTTTGCTGCAGACTTGCCTATAGGCTTATCTTATGGAGAATCTCAATTGAGAGTTCTCCTGTTCAAAAATCTCTAGCTTGTGTCAAGTTGACATAAAACTAATCATCACCTGAATCTTATAAATAACAGAAGACCTTTGAGGACATGCAGTGGACAATCACATAAATTCAGAGTTTTCGTGTTAGTGTCAAATTGAATGACCGTCCATGAAGGAATTACAGGAATGAGCTGTTCTTACAGAGTCCTGTCTGTCTTCTACTTCTCTATCTGTCTGTATCAGACTTTAAAAGATGTCCTCAGAACCTATAAGTCTTGTGTCTGAAGCTACATGATTTTGAACTATCAACCCTACACCTGTAAGGAGAAAAAAAAAATTAACAATGCTCTGAGATTTTTCCTTGGAGAAAAGAGACAGTTATCTAATATGCTAAAACTTTTAAATATCTAAGTATGTGTTCTTTTCAAATGGAAGGGATGGAAAGCATATTTCGAGAAAAAAAAAAAAACCCTGCTGGTTACCATAAAGCTAAAATTTACTAGTTTAGAAGAAATATAATTTGTTTTAACTGAATATATTTTCTCATATGAACAATAGTAGAAAATTATGACATAGTCTGAAAGCACTAAGCAAGAAAGGATAATGCCCAGAAGCCGAAAGGAAAATATTAATAAACTCAGTACCAAATGTTAAAGTAATATTATACTTTCTCTTATGACACTCAATGATGACATATTTGTCTCTTTGTAGAGGTATTTAAATTCATGATCACTTACTAGAACTTCAGAGTTTTCTAGATTGTTATATTGTCTAAAATACAATAAAATTCTATTTTTATGAATAAATGTAATTTTTAATTATTCACATTTCTGATAAGGAATATGCCTTCAATTAGAACAAAAATAGATGTTAAATGAGATACATAATTTCACATATCAAAATGATATTGAAATTCTGTTATAGTATATGAATATATTTATCACATGAGTTTCTTCTGTTTTTCTTATAAATATTAATATGTTAGCATTTTATTACATTGTGGAACATTTTGACACGAAGATATTCTGTAATGGTATTACTAATTAATTGAATAGCCATTGTTTTTAAACATGACACAGAATTTAATGTTGAACTTACTATTATGTTTATTGAAATAAAATTTCTGATACGAAGTAATAGAATATGAATATAACCTTACATTATCAAGACACACTCAGTGATGTTTAGGCTCACAATGGTTTTATTTGCTTAAAATATTTTCATGAGCTCTTGTTGTGTAAACCACATGCAAGCCAGTAAGCTGAAGAACAAAGTCAATGTAAAGTTCCATAGGATCTTGGTTCCATAAACTCTTACTTACCCCACAGAATATATGGCCTGATATCACATTCATAAAAATATAAATAAGAATGATTAGTGTATGCTATCTGTGGACCTGTGTCTATGTACCAATTCAGTTTAACAATGGCTAAAGTTATGTAAGATGTGAACTGCTTCCCTATTTACTCATTCTGATAAATTACATCTGTCTATATGAGGAGAAGAAAATATTGGTTTATATAAGATGTCCTCAAGAAAACCTTTTAAAAACATAATATCTGCGTTAATTCATTAAGAACTACACACAAGAATATGATGTGTTTTGATCCTGAATTCTGTGCCATCAATTTTTTGAACCAATTTTTTGCAATCAGAGGGTGTAACATATTCATGTCAGCCCTTTCTCCAGATGTTTGTGATTCAGACATTAGTTTGTTTACCCTCTCAACAAGTGCTCACCTCCACATGCTATTGTGTGAAGTTCTAAAGATGCAAGTACAATTGTTTATGTTATATTGTGACCAAAATATATGTGGCAAAATTACATGCAGGCACATAAAATAATAATTAAAATGTTAGGTAAAAGTATGAGTTTTGTGTGAGCATTCTCACATGACTCAACTAATTTTGCTTCAGTGAACCCCAAATGCTTGAAAAGGGGAGCATATAACTACAGTATTAGCAGGAAACAATGAAAAAAAAAAGTTGGGCTCTGGTCTTCTTGGCAGTGCATTCTGACATGGCAGCATGCTGAACACGGACTAGCAAGTGGGGTGGGTTCTATTTCAAAACATGTATAACAATGTTACGATTGACCACAGCACTGAGAGAAGGTTATGGCACAGTGAGATATATTTTATGGATAGGTAAGACACGGGCTGAGTGATTAAAACACTCGTACTGCGGAAAGAAACATGGTAGAACAGTTCAAAGGTCAGCCTAAGCCAAAGGCAAGGGAAAGGAGGAGAAGCACAACTCAGGGGACACAGGAGAAGTGGAGGCCACAGCAAGAGAGTGACTTTATTGGACTGGTACGTGTGATGCCCAGGCTGCTCTTGAGTGAGTGTGTGGGAGCTTGAAAGGTCTGTGGTTCACATTCTGAAGGTTTCGTCATCTAAATAATACACTGCAAAAATTAAATAAACATGAGGATCACTGTTTCAAGAAAAAGAGAGTTCTCTTTGGTTTCCATTCTGCCTATCAAAGTTCATCATGCTTTCACGTAAAGATTGTTTCGACAAAGAAACATTTGTTTCACAAAACTTCATAAGAAACAGAAATCTTGAGAATTTACATTCAGCCTTTATTCACCATATTAGTTAGCATTACTGCTCATGTGCAAAAGCTGCTTTAAATTCTCCATTATTACAACCATTTTATGTTTCACTTCGATAAATATATGGAGGCAATAAAGAATACATAGAATCAGAGCCACATGACAAATTAAAGGCTGTTAAATTTTATTTTTTAAACCAAACTGGTTCTCAGGTTGTAGAAATGCAAGAGAAACACATTTAGGCATGTTCGCCATCTCTTTTTACAGTTCACAATAGAAAATGATCCAAATAATTCAGACTCAGATTTGTGAGAGAAATCACATCGTTTTGGAATTGAGAAAATGGGAACTGGACATTTGGTGTGAAATGGTCACATAGAATCAAATTTATTGCACATTTAGACAGGCTTTGTAACTCCAAGTAAGATGACAAATGTCCTATAAAGTCCACAAAAGTTATGCATGTAATTATAATTTTAATTAATGTATAAAGGCTTTCTTCCAATGAATTTAATTGTAAATCAGCAATTAATAGTCAAAATGCTTCATTACCAGATGTTCAGGTAAAAATGGGAAAACAAACTCCCATTTACCAGTTATAAAGACAGAATGATTTTGTCTTTTACACATCTTCAGAGAAATGTGAGCTGCGCCACATTTTCTTGAAACAAAATTGTCTTTGTCTTTATGAAATTTACTTAATGCTTAGTTCCATGAGTTTTTAACTTTTAAATAGGTAATTTTATTTCTAGCAATATATTTTCCATGGAATATTTCTAGCATTCATTGTTTTTATTTCCTTCCTTCCTTCCTTCCTTTCTTCCTTCCTTTTTTCCTTCTTTCCTTCCATTCTGTTTGTCAGCTTCACAATAATATAAATGCTTTAAACACACACACAAACAAAATATAAAGTACTAGTGAACTTCCACATGCCCCCCCACCCAAACAAAACAAAACAAAACAAAACACAGATGTGCTTAACCAGGCTGCCTCTAATAAAGCAGCAGAGTAAAGGACAGTGAGGCAAGCACTTCCTTTATCTTATGTAGATTATCTGTCATAAATGCACAGAAAGCTGAAGTCTGTGAGACTATCCCTAAAGGTCACATTTGGGTCTTTCAGGTGCAATTGTTATGTATTTAGTGAGAATGCAGAAAGCACAAGAGGATCACTTACTAAATATGAAGTTTTTTACAATCAACGACTTTACTGGAATTCTAAGTTTGAGTCTTCCATACCATTCCATACTCTGAAGTACAGCAGGAACTGGGCTTGGCTGACAATATTGGTGGAGAGACACACAGTTTGATTAACATATAGCAATATGGCAATGTTTTAAAGTTTTAGAGTTATAGCAGGAAATCAAATCACCTTTATTTGTTTTCATTGCCAAAAAAATTACACGAAATATTGGCTACAGAATTAATCATGTATTTCCAAACATAGTGAGAAATTACTTTTAAAAATACAGCAGGAGTCAGATGGAAGCACCCATTAGAGCCTTATTTAATTAGTGAATAGGAAGCATGCATGAGAGCCTTATTTAAGTAGGGATGGCTAGTGTCTAGAAAGGGAGGTTTATAGAAATAAGTGCAGCCCAGAGCAGCTTTGTGACGCTGTGTCTGCAAGGCTCCAGATCTTGTTAGTGCAACAGCCATAGCATAGAAGCAAGAAAGAGACACATGGGAGTTTGTGATGGTTTAAAGATGAACAGTCCCATAGGTTCAGATATTTGAATACTTGGTCCCTAGTTGATGGAATTGCTTAGAAGGATTACAAGTATGGCCTCCTCGGAAGGAGTATGCCACCGGGGATGGGCTCTGATATTTCAAAAGCCACATTTTTCCAGGTAGTTCTCACAGCCTTGTTATATCTCAAGATTTAAGCCCTTAGCTACTACTCCAGTACCAAACTTGCCTTTCTGCCAGCATGCTCCCTGCCATAGTGGTGATGGACTCACTCTCTGAAATTGTAGGACCACAGTAAACTCATCTGTAAGGTGACTTGGTCATGGTGCTTTGTCACAACAATTAAAGTTTAATTAAGGCAGTGTTTTATGGTTTTTCTCAATTCTTAAAAATGTTTTATGCAATATTCACACATGCATATATATTTTTTAATCAGTTTGACAACCCTTTGAATCTCTCTCCTATGTCTTCTACCACTTTTTCCTCTCAAATTCTTCCTCCTCTGATCACTGAGTCCATTGGGACCATCAGCTGGAACATGTGTTTGCTAACTTCTTGAAGTTTCAAGGAAACATTGTACTGAATGAATGATGCCAGTAGCATTTGTTTAACAGCTAAGTCCTGACCCAACCCACAAGAAATAAGCCATTAGTTTATTTAATTGGCAAAAATAATATACCAGTAAGTAATTAAGAAAAACACCATTCCGTTATTGAAAAGTATAATGAATAGAGACTTTTACTACAACTTATAAAAATTGTAGCTTTAATAATTAAGTATATGAAGGTAATATCTCACTACAATTGCTACCCATATGAACACATCAGCGGTACAAGTGACTCCCTCTACATCATCCTAAATAGTGTAACAAACAGCATCCGTTTTTGTTCTCAAATTTGTTTCTTTGCTTACAGCAATTTCTGTCTTTCACAATAAGAATTATGTTGCTAGTAATCCATAAGGAAGAAACAGTGCTGTGACTGTGGCCAGGGCCTTTCACAGTCACACCAAAGAGAGCAAGCAAGCTTTGTGTTTCCAGATAGCATGGCAAGATATGGATTTTTCTTTTAAAAATGATGTATAAAAATGCCTCTATCTCATCCATAAGCTTTGCTTGTTTAGTCCCAGGGAGACAATGAAACAAGCCATAGAAATTTCAGACAGGATCATATAATACTCGATCTTGGTTTATAACAAAAGATGAACGTTATAAAAATATAATTTTTAACTTGAATTAGCTTTTACAAGACTAAACAAATTTTCTCATGTGAGTGAATGAAAAAATATACTCTTGGAAGTAAAATATTTTAGTATTTTCAAAGGTCTAAATTTTTATTTAAAAATAGTGGTTATGTGGCAGTGTTCTATTTACAAAATTTTCCATTAATGGTTACTAAAAATGTAATGCTCCTATAAATGTTTTTGTTAGCTTTTTGTCACATATTATACCTAATTAATAAAGTGAAGTTAAAAACAATCAAAGCAGCAACATTACCACAGCATAAGAGAGTTGCAAACAGTAAATACCTTAGAGTGCTGATCATTTTGTGATTGCCTGAAACTAACTATAAGACATGTTTAATCAATGACCAGACATGTCTAGAACTTTAATATTTCAATCAATGATTTCTATTAAGCATTTCTTTACAAAACCACTTAAGAAGAGTAAACAATTTTATGACAGGAATAGTTGTCTTTTTCACTGGGCACAGAGCTATCTCCCAGAGCCCAACGAGCTGCAGAGGTGACTCTGCACATTTCATCGAAAGTGGCAAAACTTTACTTTAGAAATCTGTTCTTCTAACAGATTTAGTGTGTCTTCTTTTATGTTGGGGTCTTTGATCCACTTAGACTTTCGTTTTCTGCGGGGTGATAATTATGGATCTATTTTCATTTTTCTACATGTACATACCCAGTTAGAACAACACCATTTGTTGAAGATGCTAACTTTTTTCTATTGTATGGTTTGGGCTTTTTTGTCAAAAATTAAGTTTTTGTTGGTACGTAGGTTTATTTCTGGGTCTTTGATTCAATTCTATTGATCCACCATGTTTCTATGCCAGTACCATGCAGTTTTTATTACTGTTTCTGTATAGTACAGCTTGAGATCAGGGATGGAGGAAGACCCTTGACCTCATTGGCACAGGAGACAACTTCCTGAACAGAAAACCAACAGCACAGGCTCTAACATCAACAATCAATAAATGGAACCTCGTGAAACTGACATGTTTCTGTAAACCAAAGGGTGCTGTCATCAGAGCAAAACGACAGTCTACAGACTGGGAAAAGATCTTCACCAACCCTGTATCTAACAGAGGGCTGATATCAAGAATATATAAAAAAATCAACATTAATCAAAGTTAAATACCAACAAAGCAAGCAGTCCAATTAAAAAATGGGGTACAGAGTTAAACAGAGAATTCTCAATAGAGTAATACTGAATGTTAGAGAAACACTTAATTATTCGATGTCCTTAGTAACCAGGGAAATGCAAATAAAATGACTTTGTGATTTCACCTTACACCCATCAGAATGGCTAAGATCAAATACTCAAGCGATGATACATGCTGGAAAGGTTGTGGAGAAAGGTGAACTCTCCTCCATTGCTGGTGGAAACGTAAACTTGTACAACCACTTTGGAATTCAATTTGAAGATTTCTCAGAAATTGTTAGGAATACTGCTACCTTAAGATCCAGCTTTACCACTCCTGGGCATATATCTGAAAGATATTAAATCATACAACCAGGACATTTGCTCAACTAGGTTCATAGCAGCATTATTCATAATAGCCAGAATCTGGAAACAACCTAGATGTTCCTCAACTGAAGAATGGATGGAGAAATTGTGGTAGGTTTACACAATGCAATACTACTCAGCAATTAAAAACAAAGAAACCATGAAATTTGCTGGCAAATGTTGGGAACTAGAAAAGATCGTCCTGAGTGAGGTAACCCAGAAGCAGAAAGACACATGGTATATGCTCACTTATAGTGGATACTAGACCTAAAAGGCAGGATAACCATACTAAAACCTACAGTCCTAAAGAAGCTAAACAACAAAGAGGACCCTAGGGAAGAGGTTGAAACCTTATTTAGAAGGAAAAAACAGGAGAGACATTGGAAGTAGGAGAAGACAAGGAATAGGACAGGACCCTTCCACAGGGGCCTCTGAAAAACTCTGCCCATCAGGGTATGGAAGGAGATGCTGAGACACATAGCCAAACTTTGGGCAAAGTACAGGAAACCTTATGGAAGAAGAGGGAAATAGAAAGAATGAGGTGGAGGTGGGCAGGAGCTCCACAAGGAGACCAACAGAGCCAAAAAATTTGGGCCCATGGGGTCCTGCCAAGACCGATATTCCAACCAAGGACTATGCATGGAGAGGACCTAGACCCCCTGCTCAGTGTTGAAGTGGGTTCCCTAGTAAGGGGAACAGGGGCTGTCTCTGACGTGAACTCAGTAGCTGGCTCTTTGCTCACCTCCCCCTGGGGGGTGCAGCCTTACCAGGCCACAGAGGAAGACAATGCAGACAGTCTTGTTGAGATCTCATAGGCTAGGGTCAGATAAAAGGGAAAGAGGACCTCCCCTATCATTGGAGTAGAGAAGGAGGAAAGGGGGAGAAGAGGAAGAGTTTGTGGAACTGGGAGATGAGGGAGGGGGCTACAGCAGGGATACAAAGTGAATAAATTGTAATAAATAAATAAATAAATAAATAAATAAATAAATAAATAAATAAACAAACAGATAAATAAATTCCAGAGTTCTTTTTTTCCTTTCTGACAATATCTATCACTGAACACCATAGCAACTGCAGCATCACTTGGAACCTTTGCCTGGACCTTTGCTATAAAGAACATAGATCATTGAGGACAAAGGTCAGACAGGTCAACACTGGATGATGATTGTGTTCACATTCTTTTTAAGTGCTATTCTTTCTTTCTCCTGAAACAAAACAATTTGATATGACTGGGTGATCTAGAGCAGGTGACAGAACACAAACACACCCACACACACAGCCACACACACGTGAGCCACTAGGAAAATGTTTCTCCCTGCTTTACACAGAGTGAAGGTTCTCTCTCCCTTCTTATTCTAGCGTGTCTTCAGGATAGGATAGAATTTAAAGAACACTGTCATGAAACATCCCTTTTTGATGTATTCCGCATTTGTCAATGATGCGTTTATTGCAGTCAGAGATCTCAGGATATAAGAGGAGACAGTGTCATGGTCACAGTATGGTCAGGACTGCATTCGACTGTGTGCCTGTTCACCTCCCTCCTATCAATTTAGAAAGAAGGCGACCTTGCAATATTTTTTACCAACAAAGTATCCTGTCTAGTCTAATGTTTTCTATAGAAATATTTAAGTTATCTGTCAGAAATAGAAATGGTAGCCTACCGGGTCTAGCCAAAATTGATATCTCAATGTAAGGAATTATCTGTGTCACTAAAATTGTAAATATGGGTTGATTATTAACAATCACTATACTCATGAATGAAAATATCTATCATAAAATATTTCTTTACTATATTTAAGGTCAAAGAAGAAGATACTAGAAATGCAGAAATCCATGTGTCTGGGTTCTGGACATCAAGAGATATCAATGTGCTTTTCTGATGAGACAAGAATTCATTTATTCAATATTTGGTTTTCCTACTTCAAATGTTAAGACACTAAAGTTGTATTTATATACATAGTAGAATAGTCTTTATTTGAAACAATGCATGTATTTTATGATAAAAGGTACATACACTTATTTTAAGTGAATTGTGATAAATGCTAAAAGGAGGCTATAAGTTTATACCTGATAAAAGGAAAGACTTCCTTCTGGACAAAAATTCAACAGCGTCTCCAACATCTGTGGGTAGCAGAATTCCTCAGCTCATACTTCTTTGCTCTGGCTTTGTAGTCACCAAGCAATCTGAAAGTTAATTTAGCTTTCTGTGGATTTTGAAGGAGATATCTGGAACTCTGGAACTGTGCATTTGGGTTATCACAACTTTTAGTTTAAGTGATACATAGACATCATAAAATTGCACAGTAAAATCGACCAAATGGATGAGAGAGATACAGATCACTTTTAGGCTCCAGGGCTCGATTCCCTTTGTGTATTTATCAAGCTAGGGGTACATGATTACATGACCCAGACCTGGACTCTGCAGAAGGACCAGGGAGCCCAACAGCACTCCACAGCGGTGGCACTGGACAGATCATGAAGATGGAATGCCCTGAAGTAGGAGGGGGTAACAATTTGCTTCACCCTCCCTGTTCTATCATTCAACCACTGACATTCATGAGCATTCTTGATTCTTTCTTTCTGTTCTAGTTATTGATCTTAATTCAACCCATGATCAGTTATCAATATAAAGTTGCTTAGTTTTATGATGACATAGTTCAGCAGACATTTACGGTGCACTGAGTTTCAGAGAATTTAAATATAGATGTTTCAGTTGTCTAATAGACTTCTCTAAATCCTAAACAACTTCACAGCTGGAATACAAATTGATTTGTGAGTTTGTTTACTTATAATAAGTATTTGAAGATGTTTTCTATTATTAAACAAAACAATTTTGCTTAATAGCAAATGCTTATCTTGATCAAACAGGAAAGTCATTTGAAACAGGTTCGTAGAGTAGTCTCAACATAGAAAGTTCTCCATGACAAATAAGGTTTGTACATGTATATAAACACACAATACATACATGAACACATTCACACATAGTGATACCCACTTATGTGTGTACATACACATGCATACATGCATTCATACATGTACACACATACACTTACACAAACACACTTCCTTTTATCACTGGGAAAAGAATACTTTTCTTACCCTGAATCACTTTAATTTTATAATTTATGTCAATAGAATCAATCTTACTGTACCCTGCTGTATTTTTATCTCTTCTAACCAAATTTTAGATGTTATATTTTGTAAGACTTGTAAAAGTCAAAGAACAGAATTACACCTCTCTGTCTCCTTCTCACATTTTTGCCCTCGTGTTTATCCTGTGAAGACTACCACAGCTTCACAACTTCAATAAATACTTCTAATAAAACTTGTTTCTATTCTCTGAAAATTAGTTCAGTGTTTTACCTTTTGTTTTCCTTCACACATCAGCAGTATTTTTCAGGTTCCCTAACAAGAAACACAGGTTTGCATTTTGAAAATGCTGTGATTTTGAAAAATTCTCTGACACTGGAACTTAAAAAAAAAAAAAAGGACAATTTTTAAAGGATGATATGGAGAGTACTCATATAAACATTAATTATCTCACAAAAATGATAAGGTATAGGAATCAGACTATTTGAGTTATGTTGAAAATATTGATATTTTAAATCAAACTGAAGACTTACATAGCACAACACATGAATCAGTACAGCCATTATTACTTAGATTACTTTTTTTGTCACTGATTTACATCATAAGGGACCCAGATAACTCCCTGAATATCACGTTCTGTTTTTGTATCCATCATGAATCTGTAATTTATATAAAATACTCAGGCTGACTTGTACATAAACTAATTGACAGATGTAGTCACTCCCATTTGGGGATTAATCATATGTCAACACACTCAAGCACACATGGTCTGATTGTTAGCTAAGCATGGAGGGAACTCTCCTCATTTTTTTCCTTTTGGTGTTTTCCCGTTGTTTTATTTTAAAAGCTTTCCTAGCCAATGTAGTATTTGCTCCTCTTTAAAATTGTGCCCATAAGCAGATGACAAGTAGGGATTAATTCTGATGGAAAACATTTATTTAAGGATAAGGCTGTTTTCAACAAACATTTCAACAAATCACCAAACCATAATTACCACTCCTGTCTTAATATAGCATTATATTACATGGATATCTCCTCCAGTAAAATGCTATCCGTTGTCTATAGAGTCAGAATGCAGTGAAAAGCTCTGCCACTGAAGTCCTGAGACCTGAATACAGGATACAGATATCAACCTAGATTCAGAGCTGACGTCACCGCAGTCTAAATTTTATTATCCATTTATTTATGGTTACTCATTTTGACTAGTGACTCATCGAAAGATGCTTCCTGACTGAACAGATTACATAGATTAGTGAGAGTAATCTACTGCCATTTTGAGAACATCAGTAAGAAAATAAAATTCCCAGAGACTCTTTTGGTGTTAGCCATGCTTAATACTCACAAAATAAAACATTTAAAATATTCTTGTTTATATAAGGTTTTAATGGGTGTAAACCTTGCCCAAGTTCCTACTAAAAATTCACAGGGCTATGCATGTGGGCTGGGCCTTTCTTTCTACCTAGCCATTTCAGTAGGAATTTAAAACCCAGACACTTGAAATGCATGCAGCAATGTCCAACAATACCAAGTAAAGAAAACGCAATCCATGTTTGCTCACACATTTATTCAGTGAGTGTTAGATGATGCCTCTTCATGCTTCAGGCCCTGGTATAGTGTTTCATGAATGATGAAAATAAATAAGTTTTTCCATTATATTGCCTTTAGCCATTACTCCTTTAAACACAGTTATAGATTGCCCATTAACACTCCGAATTAATGAACTACTTCTTGGGCTTATAGCAGGGTGCATGTGAAACTCTACCCTCCCAAAGTTCAAAGAATGTAACAAGCAGAACAGACGATTCCCAGAATGCTTATTATAAGAAGTACAAACCATCTTTGCAATTACTTCATCGTTACTGAATATACCAGAAGAATGTTCCAAGAACTCACATTCATCCTTGTCTTAGATGCTTGGTTCTGTGCAGTGGGATTGTCTGACTTTTCCCTTTAGAGGCAAATCTCTCTCTATCCCTGGGATCTAGCCTTACCGTTTTCCTTGACCAGGGAAATGATGAAGAAATGGCATCCTGGGGGCTCCATACCTCAGGAATCAAAGGACTTCCTAATGTCAAGTTCTCCATCTTGGAGCACTGTTGATACTTAAAACAGAAACCAATTTAGTGATGAATCCCAGATTCCTCATTCCAGTGCATCTACCAAATTAATCTCAGCTATCCCAGGCAGGGGTATCAATTCATTCCTGCCTCAAGCAACTGTTAGCTGTGGGTTGTGTAGTGTGTAAATATAGATAAAAGACATGAAAATGTGTTATATGGCAGATACTCTATATTAGCATCAGTATAGCTTCCATAAGCTCCACCTGTAGTTTATGGCACCATGTAAAAGAAGAAGAAAAAAATAGCTCACGCAGGATGATCCTTTCCAGTTCCCACCATTTACCTGCAAATTTCATGATATCCTTGTTTTTTTTTT
>CM053755.1:4978435-4995411 GCA_028658305.1 Pachyuromys duprasi
GCCACGGAGGGCCTCGGAAGGGCTCTGCCCTTTAGACAAGAAGCAGATGCTGAGACTTATGGCCAACACTTGTGCAGAGTGCAGGGAATCTTATGAGGGGAGTGGGAAATAGTAAGATCTGGAGAGGACAGGAACTCCACAAGGAGAGCAACAGAACCAAGTGGTCTGAGCACAGGGGTCCTTCCTGAGACTGATGGTCCAACCACATACCATGCATGGAGGTAGCCTAGGAACCCTGCACAGGTGTGGCCCATGGCAGTTCAGTGTCCAAGTGGGTTCCATAGTAATGGGAACAGGGGCTGTCTCTGACGTGAACTGATTGGCCTGCTTTTTGATCAACTCTCCCTGAGGAGGGAGCAGCCTTGCTGGGCCACAGAGGAAGAGAATGCAGCCACTCCTGATGAGACCTGATGGACTGGGATCAGAGGGAAGGAAAGGAGGACCTCCCCTGTCGGTGGTCTTGGGGAGGGACACGGATGCAGAGGGGGGGAGGAAGGGAGGTATTGGGACGGGAGGAGGGAGGGAACTACAGGGATATATAAGGTGAATAAAGTGTAATTAATAAAGAATTTAATAAAAAAAGAAGAAAATAAGCATAGTACACAAGAAAACTAAAGTTACTTGGAAGGAAATTCTTTCAAAAATGACTATAAGCCCAAAGGTCCTGTGGCAGAAGGGAATAGGTTTCTAAATCCAACTGAGAGCAAACGTGCTGGCTTGGAATAAAGTGTGAGTGTAGTAGGACCTGCTGACAGGCCAGAGGCAGAAACGAGAGCTCCGGCGGGTTTCTTGTGGAGGACTTTGTTCGTAGCAGTGCTTATGAAAAACACAGAGAGCAGTTGTGCTTCTTTGTAACTGTGTCTTTTCTGAAGGCAAGCTTTACACACTCTTTGTGTTGCTGCTGCATAAGCTATCTGGAAACACAGCAAACCTGTTCCTCCAAGCCCTTAGCAACAGCACTGCTTACCGACGTCATTAAAGTTTCACAGAGATACCCTCAGTTATGCCAAATCACCTCAACAAACCTGGTAGCGAACATGAGTTAGAGGGGTGAGTTTTGTCTCTTGACTGACCAATAAGGCCTTCACATGAACTATGATCCGATAGTTGAAAAAATAGTAATGCATCGAGGCAAAGAAGGAGACTGGTTTGGATAGCTGCTGTTCTGTGTTGTCTTCAACTCTATCAAGTCCACATAACAGAAAAATCATCAAGGACTGATGAAATGTGTCAGATTATATTATTAGTCCACATAAAAGATGCATCAAATGGAAACTGCTTTTGCATTATTTCAAGTTGGATCATTTTTAGAGGAAAAAAGAGTGTTCTTTTGGCCTAAACTCTACAAATATGGGCAAGGAAATTAGCAATGTTTTTTTTTTCCCCTCTCATTGCTTACCAGGCCTCTAAGTGACATCTGATCTTTCCAGCTGACCCAAATATGGATGCATTTAGGGGAGATCATTACTTTAAGTAATAAAACAGCTCTTAAAACAGGACAAATGTGTAAGACCTAAAGACAGAGAAAGAAGAAAAATTCTGAATTCTTTTTGTTATATTCAATTGTCACAATAGAGTAATTTTCTCTCATGCCCTATAAATCTATCATTTTGCTAATACTTATGTAAAATGATTTTCATTGTAGCACATAATATATATTAATAAGCTACTAGACTTTTCCTAATATTCTACTTTCCTTTCCACTTTAGATTTAACAATCATATAATAATCACTGTTCTGCTTGGGAATGAATCATATGTAATCGTGAGGAAGTAGCTGCGAGCGAGATGCCGCCCATGAGAGATTTAATCATAGGAAATGGCTGACTTTTTATTTCCAACAACCATCTGCACTCATGGTAAATCAGGTGCTAATGAAGCCCAGACCCGTACAGCACAGGAGCATAAATCTCAAGAACCAAAAGTCATGGAGCAACAGACCTCAGAAAACAGAATTTTCTAAGGAAATGTACCAGGATTATCATATAGAAGGTCACCATCTGCAAATGTGTCACATAAATGAATAAATTTGGTAGTTATAATGGCACATTATGACAGTGGCTGTAAACATCCAATCTTTACATTACTTTTGAAGCTCATCTCTTTCAAATATTATGATCATTTATGGTTTCTTGTCAACTTTTAGACAGGCAACATCTTGGGGACGAGGACTCTTCAAGCCAGTATATTTTTATATCTTCCACGACATACTGCAATTATATTCAGTAATTATTTGCAGAATAATAAGAATAAAATATTTTATTAGTGAACCCTACTTTTAGAGCTGGAAAAAGACTTTAGAATTTCTTTTTTTTCTTCCTTCAATAGTTAAGGAAGCCACATCTAGCCTAGAAAGAATTGTAACGAGACAGAGAATTTTATTAAAGTACTGTCTCCTGAGAGTCAGTCAACACAACAGTGTCTTTTCAGAAACTGGTCCCTTAGTCATCAAAATCCTTAGCTTTATGCATTTATCAGTTGTAATCAGGATGATATGCACAATAGGAATTAGAATAGAAGTAGGGGAAAAGTTGAGTCTCCAAAACTACAATGGTAAGTCAAACCCCACATCTCTAAAACAAATGTGACAAAATATATTTGTCATTATCAGTGGTCACATTATTAGCTATTTTCAAATAATACAAAAGTCAGGGCCTAAAATCATAGACAAAGCTGAACAACTGGTCTTTCTCAGAACAGTTACACCAGCCTTGAGTCCCCACTCCCCGCCCAGCTTCCTGTAGCTTCATTTTCTCACTCACTTCTATGTATACATAAATACCAGAAAAGTCCAAGGAAGTCTTTTCTCTCACTTTTTAAAGAAGAAACTAAAAAAAATGAATACAGTTTCTGGGGTTTTTTAGTCTGTAAGTAGCTTCAGGAATTCCAGGAGGCGCGTGCTTTGAGTAGAACGTATGAGCGGATCATGCACACACAGTGAATTTCAGGAGAGGTGCCGTTCCTCCTCCCCAGGATCCACACATGGCTCTGAAGTACGGGAGTGTTTCAAGTACAGGAGTCTGACAGGTGTGACATCTATTCTGCACCCAGGGCTATGTAAGTTGAGGTCAAATTTCTCTTGTAGTTGGCAAATATTGACATGTCTTTATTTTATAATTTAAATTATTTCATTTCTTGAAGCCAAATGCACTCGTCTTTCAATTCAGTAGACAACATTAATTGAGAGGAAGTTTATGGTCCAGATATTGGTATATGAATGGACATTTTTATATATTAAGTTGAATTCTAGTAAAAATTAACAGTCTTGATGTTTTCTTCAAAGAATTCTGTGGAGGAACATGCTTTCATTTGCATAACTTATTGTGTTAAAGACTGTAGAAAATTCCTTGAAAACCAACTGTGAAGGAAGTTGCACTTTGTCATATCGCTTTAAATACAAGCACATCGTAACTTATGGTAGCATGTAGCAGATGAGTTAAAGAAAAGCTGCCAAAGTGCTGCCACCGCCAGACTCAGTTTCCTTAGACCTGGTGTGCTTGTCTGGTTGCACTGTGCTTTAGTGGCATATGCAATAGGCCTAACTATAGTAATGTTTATATATCTATTATTTGTTTCCACATTGTTTTAGGGATGCAAGTACTATCTTAGAAAGCATAAATAACATAAATGGTTATATATTTTCTAAAATCTTTCCTTCTAGAAGCATGTATTCAACTAAACCTATTGAATATGCCCACTTTCTGTTCATATCCATGTTTTTCTTTGTTTTATTTAAAGCCATTACCATTTCTTGCCCTCATTACTTCATCAGTGGATTTTGAAAATTTCCCCTTTGGAGCAGGATTTTATTTCTTGGTCCTTTTCTGACAGGGACAGAGCGTCAGCTCATTCTTAGTTCATAAGGTAGTATCAACTGTGGTGCGTCATTTCAAAATACGAACATTTAACTGGTAAAGTGAGAGTCTTTAAATGTGTTTTTCTTTTTTGCATTGAGTGGCAAGGTTCAGGTTAGAGGTTGCACTGTTTATTTGATCCATTGATAAGACACCGTATACAAAGCTGGACAGCCACTGTGAAGAGCATGGTGCAGCATAATGATTCTTAGAGGATCTGAGTCCTTCCTCAGCATAACCATTCTTGTGTCCAAAAAGACCTCTAACCCATTCTTCCAAATACTGATTTACAAAAAGATCAGTTTCTTTAAATCTGTCAAACAATGGAATTAAATAAAAATGATTAAAAATCATAACCGTAAGTACATACATTTTGAAATTTATTTTCTGAGGTTTTCTGAAGGGCTAGTTCTTTTCCCCAAATCAAGTTTCAGTTTAATTAATTAAAGCGCCAATTTTATTGAAACCCCCTCTGTGGAGGTTCCATCACACTTGAGCTAATGGAAAATCGAAGTTCATTACACGTCACCTACACAGTGTTTCATTTTGACAGGTCCATTTTGTTATCCATATCTTGACAATCTCAGTGAAACTGAGGTCATCAGGATGGGCTGACTTAATTCACATGATGGTGGAATACTGCGGTGGTCATTTTAAAATCTATTTCTCTTTAGGATCTGGGTTTCCTTTTTTCAGAAATTCTTTCCTAATACACAATCTGCTTTTCATCATCATAGGGGACTTCTCAACTATAGTTTCTTAATGTGGTCAAGGGTAGAGCCACATAATCTGGTTCATTTTTATCTTCTCTATGTTCCCTGGAAATTTTTACCTGAAGTCCATTTTGTCCACTGATTCTTCTGAAGGATCCCAGAGTATCGTCAAACAGTTTGTATTACCCATGACATTGATCCCACGTCTAGCCCACATGTCTTTTGTATGTTTCACCACATTAAACTCAAACAAAACATTATCAAACTAATGTCTTCTACTGCCAATAGTGTTTCATTCCTACCTTTACTCAGATGTGGCTGACACAGTAGCATTCAAGTCAATGGTCATATGTTAACAATTCCAAGCAAGTTCCTTAGCATGTTTCATTTGATTTTTATTTAGAAGAGGTTAGCAAGGAATGATTCTGTCAGGAAGGCTGAAGTTGATATGTCGGCACGTCTTCCTGCACAGACTAATTTAAAAAATAAAGAAATAACCCACTCAATCTCCAAGAGTAGAGAAGGATGGTCCTAGTGCTGGTGGGGCAGTTTACTTCATCAGTTCTTAAATTGGTTCTGTATTAACATCTGCTGTTGAAATCTGCTTCATCTGAAACTGTCATTATAGTAATACACCTCAAATAGAAACTAACTCTTGTCAACTCCATCCGCCCTCCACCCCCTCCACACACACAAACTTTCCTCCACCCCAACATCCTGATTTAAATCCTTCAGGCACTTCATATGAATTCAGGATACGATCTAATTAAACCTAGAAAATCCTTCATGATCTAGATCGTGTCTGAACAACGTTGAGGTAATAGGAGAGAGTCACACAGGAGTTCTGCAATTTGTCTTACATGAACTATCTTTCTTCAATCCATCACCACACTGCTGGCATTTATAATTTTTCATTGTGAGGGTCTTTCTTGTGTATCACTAGATGTTTAAAAGCATAATTGGGCTTCACCAGATGATGCCAGTGGTAAATTGACCTTTTTATGACAATCAAGTATTTCCAAATGGCCAACGAAGAAGAAGAAAATTGTTCACCTATGTGTCTTACAGATTTTAAAGTGATCTTCCTTCTTTCTAGAAGTTTCTCCTTTTCATTTTCTCTTTGTCTGTCCCATGCCATCCTTAACCCTAAGGCACTTTTAGAACAAAATGAGTTCTTATGACAAGACACCTTTCATTTCATCCTTTTGTGAAGAGTCAGTTTTCAATCTTCCTCCATTTTTCTCCTCAAAAGAGAAACACCGTTTGAGCCTTGGTGGTCCATGGTGCTTGTCACACAGCAGCTCAGAACTCCAAAATGAGGACTATGATAAGAAAGATGAGGTTCAGGAAAATCCAGGGCTCCAGGCTTAGAACATTGTGCAGTTAGGATTTATAGACTCAAGTGAATGAGAGTAAGAATTTTATGTACTGAATGTGTTCTATGTGACTAACAGAAATAATACATACAGCCTTTAAAAAAATTACACCCTAAGCATATCTGTAATTTGCAAAGGACAAGGCTGTGACACCAACTGTATATTGCAAGTTCACAGTCAGGTTCTTGCTTCATTGGCTGGCTTTTCTTGAGAAAAGACAGAGAGGGAGGCCCAAGGCTGAATGCAGGTAGACATCCTACTTGGCATTGTGGTGGAGGCTGTGTGACTCTCGTTTTAAAAACTCTATTTTATTTGGGGTGTTGAGGCCTCAACTTGGCTTCAAGCCTCCCGACTCTATGTAGGAGAGAGATTATTGGGGAAAGGGGCCCCTTTACTTATCTCTGCTGGGTAGGGTCATAGGATTCTTTTAGGGTCAATAGCAGTATCTGTCCTCAGGAAATCCAGAAGTCCAGGCAACCAGCAAGTCAGCAAGAGCAGCAAGTGGTGTCTTCTCCAAGCTGCCACCCCCTCTTCCTCTGTGATATCATATTTATACCCCTCAAAGTCCTCAGAATTCAACTAATTCCAGTTGGCAAAGGCCCTTTTCAGAGCCCACAGGAGGCAAATACCCTGCTGCTGGGGGCCATCTGAATCAGTCCCATATCCCACACTAGGAATTAAAACAAAAGCATGTTTACATCCACAACAGGGTTGCCCATCTGGGTGAGTCTGCAAGGAGGAAGCATCTGCAGTAGTTCTGACCACAGTCAGAATTGCTAAGAAACTTCTTAAGATAGAACGAAGTCACTTGCCATGACAATCCACAACTCAGTAGTTCTCAGAATTCTCTCTAATGTGCCTAAATAACTAACCTAAATCCATTATACAAGTTTAGATTTTGTCTTTCTTGTCTCAAAAGTAATGAAAATATGTGTATAGTCTCATCTTAAAAATCACTCCTACAGCAGATGAAAATTTTCCTAGGTTATTCCCCAAAATTAACAGTTAGTAACTGTAATTTTTCATTTTTAAATTAAACCATAGGAATAATTTTCTTTTCTCCCTAATCCCATTAAAAGTCCAATACTTTATAGCAGAGATGACACTGAATGATTTGCAAATTAATGAGAGCATTGTAACAGAGCTTTAAACTTCAGAGGACAGCACTGAAGTAGAAGACCTGTAAAATGCCAGCTTTCCCACCCCAGGCATGTTCTTCAGCACACATGTTGCTTCCTTGAATTCTAAACCCAGGAAAAGTCACTTTATGAGCACTGTGGACTAAATGACTTTTTCCAGGTTTATTGGGGTATCTCAGTATTTCTACAGAGGCAGGTTAGTGAGAACATTTTTGTTTGTTTGTTTGTTTAGTTGGCTTTTGTTTCCGTTGAGATAGAGTCTCACTTTGTAGCTCTGGCTGTCCTGGAACTCAGTTGGTAGATCATGCTGGACTTGAATTCGCAGAGATCTGCCTGTCTCTGCCTTCTCAGAGCTGGGATCAAGGGCATGTGTCACCAAATTGGTGGGAATCATAACAGTCAAATGTAATCTTCATTCTAAGAGACAGATAGGAAATGCCTATAAATGATCAAATTGGGAATCAGGCTTTCTTTTTTCTTCTTATTTTATTTCTTATTAATTAATTAATTAATTAATTTTTTAATGGTATAGCTTTGAGACTCTTTACAGCTCACAAATCCAGGAGAAAGTTTTACAAGAGACCCAAGGGGCAAGACTACTTAGCAAAATTAGTAATTATAGTTTCTAAGATTTTAATAATTTTTATTTATTTATTATTAATTACAATTTATTTGCTTTGTTTCCCAGCTGTGACCCCCTCCCTCATTCCCTCCCAATCACACCCTCCCTCCCTCTTCTCCCTCTATGCCCCTCCTCTAGTCCATTGATAGAAGAAGTCCTCCTCCACTTCCATCTGACCCAGCCTATCAGGTCTTATCAGGACTGGCTGCATTGTCTTCCTCTGTGGCATGACAAGGCTGCTCCCCCCCCCCACCAGGAGGAGGTGATAAAGAGCCAACCACTGAGTCCATGTCAGAGACAGTCCCTGTTCCCCTTACTAGGGAACCCACTTGGACACTGAGCAGCCAATGAACTAATTTAAGTGCAATGGGCTCAAGTACAACGATGGTGCAGCACATGAACTACAGGATGGAGGCCTCGGATTCTGAAAACCCCTAACTCTGACATCACTTTTTGTCATGATACTTTGAGCTTTTGTTTTAAGGAATTTTATCTTTTGACCCATTGTGTGGAATTGTTTCCTGATTAGGCTGTTTCAAAGCAAAAGGGAAAAGAATAGGGCTTGCAGCCAGGCAGCCAAATGTACCTTTTATAAATCTATCTCTAAACTTGTAGAGAACACTAACAATGGTCTCATTAACTTAGCAATCACTCAATGTCATAGCTATTATAATGTACTAAGCTGTTAAAAGAGGAAGAAAAAGGAAAATTGTTTTAATCCCATGATTTAATTTAAAATGAAAATGAAAAATTGCTTTGCAGGTAGTCTTGCTAAACTCTTTTGACTTGCTTTATGATTTAAAGTATAGGATTTTTTCCCCTTGGGGTCATGCTTCTGTCTTTGTTTAAAAGCTACTCAATGCATATTCTTATCTTTTTTGGGCATGCATGAATGCACTTGAAAAAGTGAAAATAATAAAAGCATACTACAAATTTAGTAACAAATATAGCCCCAAATGAAGGCTATCAAAATAGTAAATGTCAACACATAGGCAGAGTTCTGGGAGAAATCAAATGTGTGCCTCTGTTCCCAGGTCTGGCCTTCAGCCCTGTAGCCTCGGTCTGAGGCCATCTGGGATTCTTACTAAATCCCATGTTGGCTTCTTCTATGGATGGTTTACTTTCACCTTGCGATTGTAGACAATGCTTCTAGGCCTTTTCTTGAGATTGACCTTTTTAAGGATCTTTATAGGTAATGTAATTCTATTCCTTCGTTGGAGTGCTTCTTTGATAGCGTTCTGAGAATTCTGTCTCTCCAATCCCCAGTTCTTAGAAGGAGGACTGCATCTTCCTTTAATTCTCTCTTGTGTAGCAGTATATTCGAGTTCTTGTCTCAGACACTTTTGAGATTGCTTTGAGTATATAGGCAACATAGCCCAAACTGTTTGAGTTCGTGATCATTTAGACAAATGGCTTCAAGAAAGGCTCAACAGAACAGCAGACAAGGGGACTTAATCCTAGGCTCCAAGGCTCTACCCTGTGATTTTTGAGGTAAAAATAATTTGGGCTTTGATTTAGAAGTCCAGTAGTTGATAGGCTAGGGTCAGAAGGAAGGGAAGGAGGACCTACCCTATCAGTGGACTTGGAAAGGGGCATGAGTGGAGATGAGGGAACGGGGGTGGGGTTGGGAGGGAATGGAGGAGGGGGCTACAGCTGGGACACAAAGTGAATAAACTGTAATTTATTTAAAAAAATAAACTAATTTAAAAAAGAAGTCCACTAGTTTCCAGGAGAGGAAAAAAAAAATGGCATTCTGATCCATTTGCCCAAATAAACAGAAAAATAATTAGAGTAAGGTTAAATTCTTGCTTTTGAATATTCATTACTTAGTTTGGCAAGTATACCATGATTACATAAGATACTAACTTTAGGAAGACATAGATAAAATGCATACCGGAATTCTCTGTACCATCGCGGTGAACTTTCTGTGTATCTAAAATTATTACAAAATATAAGTTGTCTTAAAAAACTTATTGAGTGGTGGAGGGGTAGCTCCACTGACTTGAAATGGTATGTATATTCTAGACAATTATATGGTTGACATTCATCTAATGTCCTGCCCTAACTGCCTTGATGATTTTCATTAGAGACTAATTTCATCTGAGCAGTGTACATTTCTGAACTAAACATCCAGGTTTATCAGGGGAGGTTTATAATAGCATATGTATTGAAAATTTAAAACTCAGGGGTTATTTTAAAAAAGGTAACTTATTGTAGATAAATAAGTAATTTTCTTCAGACTTTCTTTCATTTGACTATTATGCAAATACAATTAAGACCAAAAAAAATCATTGTTTTTGCTTTTGTCCATTATAAATATTCACATTTTAGAAAAGGAGGGTAGGTGTTAAGAGAACAGATTTGGAAAGATAGGGAATTTTGACTAGAAATGAAGTAGATTGCAATGACATTAGGAGAAATGAAAATAATTATGATTACATTAGAAGTAATGAAAATAATTTTTTTCAGTTTTTTTAGCAGCATCCTTCTGAAAAGTACAGGAGACAGCTATGCTGTATACACATTTTAAAATTTTTATATTAATTACAGTTTGTTCACTTTGTATCCCTGCTGTAGCCTCCCTCCCTCATTCCCACCCAATCCCACCTTCCTTCCCTCTTCTCCACCCACGCCCCTCTCTAAATCCACTGATATGGAGATCCTCCTCCCCTTCCACCTGATGCTACCTTATTAGCATTGTCTTCCTCTGTGGCCTGGTAAGGCTGCTCCCCCCTCAGCAGTAATCAAAGAGCCAGCCACCGAGTTCATTTTAGAGACATTCCCTGTTCCTGTTACTAGGGAACTCACTTGGAGACTGAAATGCCATGGGCTACATCTAAACAGGGGTTCTAGGTTATGTCCATGAATGGTCCTTGGTTGGAGTGTATACGCATTTTTAAGACTTTCCCCATAACACTAGACTTCTTTTCCAAATTCATTATTTGCATATCAAATTCATTTCTCTGGCTTCATTTTCTTGTCTCATTGTGCTAAATTCAGCAAGTGTTTGTTTTGAAACCCTCTTTAAGTAAAAGCCTCTATTTCTTTTCATCAGCTGCAACCATGTATAAAATCTTTTTTGTTGAACCAACTTTCCAGTTCATGCACCATCCATAATAGAAATTCTGTGATGGAATTTGTCATTAGGTGGTTCAAAGAAATGTTGGAGGGTTCCTCCCACCCCTACACTTTCACTTTTTTACTTGTTCTTGAGAAATTTGGTAATTCAGAGAATGAGAAAAGAGTGTAGGGGAATATTTTGATTGTTGTCAAACAGCCCTGTACTTGATGATTTCAGCAGGCTTTAAATGGTTGCTTTTAATAGAGTACTTCTTCTAAGTTGATGATGAAGCTCTGGCATGCTCTGATAGCTGTGACACCCATCTCAAGAGCTGCGTGAAGCTGAAGTCTTATGACCTCTGGAGTTATGTGTCTCTGTCGTCAAATGCCAGGCGGCATATTACTCTTCATCACCTTAGCTATGGGCAAAGCCAGCATAAAACTATCTTCAGTGATTGGTAGGTTTACCACTGTCCATTCACAAAAGACCATTAAATACATTTTCAATCTATAAGTTCCTTTTTTCCTGAGGCAAGCTTTAAATCAGGATAAATTGGGGGAAAAAAGATGTAGAAGTCATTGAAATTTCCATGAAGAACTGAAAAGCTAAGCAACCAGCAGCTTTTATAAATAAAATGGCATTGATCTCACCAATGTTAGATAACCCAGGGTACCGCCTTCTACAGAAAGCGCCACTGGTAAGTGATAACGGATTGTGAGATTGCTTCTGTTCTTTGACTTGCCTGTGCTTAGTCTGCCAGGTTAGGGGGGTTTATCATTTCTATAAATCACTGACCTATGTAATCTTATGGTTAGTGTTTATAGTGTGGGTATAGTTAACTTTTTAACTTAAAACATTGTGTGATAATTACAAAAGAGAATTTCAAACCAGGCCTGGTGACATATCTTGTAATCCCAGCTACGTGGGAGGCTGTGGTGGGAAGGTTTCAAGGTCAAGGCCAAGCTGAGCTACAGAGGGCAGAGCTGGCCCTGGTGACTTATTAAAATCCCGTCTAAAAACAGAGTTAAAAGAAGCTCGTGGATGTTGTTGGGTTAGCACACAAGGGAAGCACTAGGTTCAATCCAGTGTACTGAAATAAGAAAAAAGAAAAGAAGGAAGAAAAAATATTCAAAAGGATTAGTTGTTGCTTCTAACATATGTTGACCTATGAAGTTTTCTGAGCATATATTGGGCACAAAGTATTATACTACCAAACTATCTATATTCCTCCATTTTAAAAAAACTGCTGTTTTCTTCTTTCTCAGGCCATTCAGATTTCATTTTGTTGGAATGGTCAGCAAAATTCAGACTCTAAAACTTATATTTTGCTACATGGCCAAAGGAACCTTGAAGTTATAATTAGGTTTAAGGACTTTAAAAAATGTCTTTAGAGTAAAGGTCTTTAGCAGAGAGTTTATATGATGGGTGGAAAAGTCAAAGATTCTAAACACAAAATCTCACAATATCCTTGATGTTTCTGCCATGTGGAAACCTATATGTGACCACAAATCCTGACAGGAGCTTTCAAGGAGAGAAAGACAGTGACCATCATGGTGATAGGGGACAGGGTCCTGCAACTGAGGCTGGTTGCAGCCCCTATCTGACCGGAAGTATGGTCTTTTGAGAACATGCTGGAGAGGGCACAAGAGCACCTTGGAAAAGCAGTCCAGAAAACTGAGATACTATACACATACAGACTTTATGTGCACTTGACTTGCCAAGCTAGAAAACAAGGTCATAAATTTAATATCCATGTACACATGTTCACACACAAAACTCAGAGTGTTCATCTTTCCTCTTAGTTTATAATTTATTTTTCACTTTTTTAAATTTAGTTTTTATTACAGGTTTGTTCAGCATTCAGAGAAATGACGCTAATTGTGAATACTAATGTATGTGTCTTAAATGATGAAATTAAAGGTCATACACCATTAGGTTCTCGATTTTCTACCTCAGCAAAGGATTACTGGCTCTCCTGTTAGGCCAAGGTCCCTCTCATTATTTTGTCTTTTCTGAAGACTTCATTCAGCACTCTCTCTCTACTTTCAAGTATTAGTTCTTCTTTATTTATTTATTCCCAGAATAAAGATTTATTATCCCTGTGGTCTTCAACCTCCCAGTCTGTACTACAAGTAACATGCAACATATACTCTTCTGCCTAGATGGACCTCTGGTCACTTCTAGAGCCAAGACAACTTGCTTCTAATGTGGCAGATGTGATGTGTGCAACATCTGTAGCATGGGTGGACACAAAGTACTCTGTAAATATGTGTGAAGTTGTCAGGCAAATAGATGGAACTAGAGAAGATCATCCTGAATGAGCTAACCAGATCCAGAAAGACATACATGGTATATAGTCACTTATAAGTGGATATTAGCCTTAAAGTACAGGACAACCATGCTACAATCCACAGTTCCAAAGAAGCTAAGTAACAAGGAGGTCTCTCCTTGAATCTCACTCATCAGGAGAAATGAAAATAGACAGTAGAGATGGATGAACGGAAGAAACTGGGTGGGAGAGGAGGTGGGGAGCAGAATGAGGCTGGGGATTATGTGTGGGGGATTGGGGGAGCAAGGGAAAAGCTGGGAGACAGAACATAAATTGGTGGGTTGCGGGTTCTTCTCTGGGACTCTGGGACAAGCCAGAAACCTGGAATGGGGGAGGCTCCTGGGGGTGTTTGGGATGAGCTTCGCTGAGACTGTTCTACAGTTTTCAAACTTCTTGTAATCATGTAGTCGTTTTAAGTTCTGTCAGAGTCCCTTCCTCTGGTTTCCTAGATTTGCATTTCCTATGGATTCAAAATAGCCATTGTTGCTCTCCATTTTATAAATACGAAACAATTCCATTTTAGGAATGCCAATCAAGTTCATCCCCCGTCTCACCTCTGTTCCTCTGCTCATGTAACAGTGCTTGCCTAGATGCTGCTGGTAAGAAGGATGAGGGCTGCATACAGATCTGATGGGAAAGAATGGACCTACGGGTGAGAAAGTGTGATTCTTGACTTTCTTATCTATTATTAGTCAAGTTCGTGTGCACCAATATATAAAAGGTGTGTTCTTTCCTCAAATGATTTATCACCAAGACATCTATGACAAAGAGTAAGACACCTTTTAATTTACCTAAACATGCTTTTTTTTTTCCTTTTTGGATTTTGTATTATCTGCCTACTACACTGTGGTTATAGTTTTCCCAATGGTTCATGGATTGGTGATTTGTGTCCAGCTTGTATCTACTAGGCTTGCTGACAGTTGAGAGAGATACAGTATAGTGGGTAGCCTTTAGACTTCTGTGGGTGAGGTCCTGCATTGGTCTCTGGGATTTCAAGCAAACTTCAGTTTCTAAATCTTGAGTGAGCTGATTTTCTCTGCCTTGCTTTCTGCAGAAAATTTTATTCAGAATTCTAAAAGCCTTAGATCTGTCTGACAATGGGCCAGAACCTAGGAACCAAAAGCAGCTCTTTCTTTTGATCAGTTGATTCTTTTGGGTATTTGCTAGAGTGACAGGTATCTGACCAGTACTCCATTCCCATCAACCCTTTAAAATATGTATGTGAGCACAAATATGCACACTCATGATATGCACACTGCACACATACACACATATTCCAAAGTGTAAAACAGTAGTTTGTCTTATAGAAGGAAGAGCCTGATCTTTGCACAGGAGGAGTTTGAAACATTCCTGTTGTTAGGCATGAGCAGTCAGGAATGCTTACCTCATTATTAGGGACAATCTTGTGGGATATTACACCTCTAGTGAGCCTTTCACAAGAGGAATATTTATGACATGAAGGATGACAAATCTGATGAGTTTCACCACTTCTGTTATCCCTTATATTTATAGATCCAGGAAAAAAAATAACAGAAGGTACCTGGCAGGTAAAACGAAGAGCTGCTTGATATGGCATTCCTGAGCCTTGACTTAGCCAATAGTTCCCTACTTAGTTTCCTCCAGGAAATCAAAAACAGAATAAAGTGTGAGAACAGTATTCTAGCCAGTAAAGACACTGAACGCTGTCATTGTTCCTATGTATACTGCCTCATTTCAGTCTCAGAGAAGATTGTTTAAGATCATGGAGCCCCTGAATATCACTCTTGCTTCTTTACCCTCCTTTTCTTGGGGAAACCATTGAGTTGGCTATCTGAGGTACAGGAGGATAAGAAGGGACACCCAAGCAAGGCATGTTTCCACCTGTTCATCAAGTGGGGCTTAGGATCAATTTCCAGAGTCTGGGACAACTCAGTTATGACCATGTTAGCCACAGAAAGAATACATTTCTAAACCATATTAGCTTAAACAGATGAGGTTTTTCACTCAGAAAAAAAAAAAAAAGGTCCCTATTTGATATATCCTCTTTTCACTGTGGTATCATGGGATGCATTTTGCTGGTCTTCCATTGTTACAACCTTACATTAGGGTAATGATTCAGGTGACAGAGCAGCTGAGTTGCAAAACAGGAGGCTCCATTCTAGGTTAACCAGCGTCAAACATCTTCCATGACTCCCACAACATTGCGTATTTATGTCCTCAGGCATGGCCACGAAGGAATGTGAGAATGAAGAAGAGTCTGGGAAATGTATTTGTTGCACTGTGCTAAAACCACGGGTCAAACCGTAAATAAGAAGGAAACAATGACCTTGAGTGTGTCGTTTGGCATAAGCCATTGATGGACAGATACCAATGTGCGTTTGTGTGTTTAAGAGACCGTGTGGCTGCTTCATGAGAAGGCATGTGGAAAGAGAGGGTACAAACCACATTTCACACTGGTGCTCACAGCAGCAGTGGTGTGTTCTGATAACAGCTGGCATTTTTATCGGGGAGGAATGCCAAGCACCACTGCTGGTAAGGACTCCACTCATCACATTCAGATAGAAGACACTACATTCTACCGAATTAAAAACTAACAACTGGATAAATAAGATAGCAGAACTTTTGAAAATACTGAACTTACAGAGTTTCTGAACACGAGAAGGTGGGACGTATTTGAACTTAATTGAACATATGAACTTTACTATAATTCAGCACTACGGTTCCACATGGCATGTGGGAAATTTTCTCTGAGCTGCCGAAGGCCTGGAAGCCTGGGATGGGATGAAGCAATATTGCATTTATAATCATTGTCTTAAGCTAGCGTTTGAAACCCAGCTCATAGCATAGTAACAGCTGTTGTTTTCTTTACTGATGTATTTCACTTTCAGATATGATTTTTTAAAATTTTTTTTTCTTCAAATTTCATACTTCTCCTTAGCAAGTCTCTCTGTTTAAATTCCCAAGATGAGAAGAACATGATTTGTCTCACACCTCCTCCACATGCAGGCAGAATCTGGGTTGCCCATGGCCTTTTGCCCTCCTGGATGATGCGTGCATCAGGTCTCATTCCCTTTTCACTTCTCCAGCAAGACCAGTGGTGATGAGGTAATTCTGACCACAGGAATCATGGCAGAAGCACAGATTTCAGTGAAAAGAGCGAGCAGGAAAGAGTAAAAACCAGTGCATGAGTTATCGGTGCTCAGGTTTACAACAATCCTGATGAACTGTAGCCACCGGCTTCCCCAAAGCCAGTCAGTGTGCATTGTCTGCCCAGGAAAACTGGCTTCTTCTAAAGGGTCATAACTTGAGGGGGCAATGGCCAATAGAGAAGGAAAGTTGAAAACAGAAACAGATTGTGAACAGCAAGGTGTTTCAATTATTTGAATTGTTCTATCCAATAGAAACCTTCGGCTTCATGGTTGACAACTGCTTTAACGCCACTTAGTAAGTAGAGAAAACAGGAAGGGAACAGCACATACCGTGAAAGCAAAATACCTGGGCTGGGAGGAAGCTGTCTTGGGGCTAAACATGCAACTAACTGGCTATCATTTTTATTGCATATACATCTTGCATATACTTGCATTTTCATCTTCTCAATACTCTTAGGGAGAAAGTCCTTTACATTTATTCCCATTTTATAGCTTTACTACACAGCTCAGCTTGGTCACGAACCAGTGATTCTCTGGCCTTTCTTTTGATACATCCCATAGAACATTTTTCTAGGCTGAAGCGATTACTGAGTTATATTTTCAGTGTATAAAATTTGAAGTATTTTCTACCAATATGCAATTATGGAACTATTATATTCAAGGAAATTTCAATGATATAAAAATGACTGTCTTGGGTATCAAAGCAAATATTAAGAAACATAACCAACCCTTTGGCAGAGTGTAGGGAATCATAT
>CM053755.1:5003263-5031194 GCA_028658305.1 Pachyuromys duprasi
TCCTGTACATATAATATTTGCACATACAACTTAAAGTAATACAAAGACATCTTTTCTATTCCGTCAGTGTCATCATGCATGCATGTGCATGCATCCTTACATGTGAGAGCGTGTGTGTGTGTGTGTGTGTGTGTGTGTGAGAGAGAGAGAGAGATAGAGAGACAGAGACAGAGATAGAGAAACAGTGAGACAGAGGGGGAATTGAGGGAAGGAAGAAGGGAGGGAGGTAGAGAGAGGGAGGTAGAAAAGTTTAACAAAATGTTTGGACATGGAAACTTGGGACTTTCTTTTGCAAAAATTTCTCTGAAATATTTCATAGATAGCCAATTAAATTTTCTCAGTAAGAAATTTGATTATAAGCATTAACCACTATACTTGTCTATATAAATGGCTAAAATGCTGAATGAGAAGTTTATTGATATAGAAATGGACACTGTAAAACCTGTGTGTGTGCACTTGTCATCATGATGGCCGACCTACTTCTGACATGTGCTGCATTGTAGGAGTGCTAGAAACACCACTTCATGTTTAGAACTCCCCCATTGCCATTTCCCACTTTCCCCCGCCTTTTTCTTGTCATTCACTATGTGCTCCTTTGGTATCCAGAACTGTCACTTGGGTAGCAGTTTTCCAGGAGAAACTTGGGGCCAAAGCACTGCTGTGTTCCTCGCCCCAGGCACTTTTTAAAAAATTGTTGTATCTTTTCATCACTCCTTTTCTTTTGCATTGGAGAATCACCATGTCATTAACTTTCTTTAGACATCTTTCCTCTTTGGTTTGATCTTGACGCATGTTGATTTTGTGTGCATGTGTATGTCTTGTTCTTGTCAACTAATTCTTAGTCTAGTGTATGGGTGCTTTCCTATAGCAACGTTAACTTTAGAGTCATCTGCCTCTAATAGAGTAATTAATTGTTCCGAGTGCTCATCAAATCAGCTTTGTTGTCATAGCCTTGGAAGCCTTCTTTTATGCCTGTTTTCTTTCAAGATGAATGTAGCTGACTTTAAATAGCCAAATTTACTTCAATCTCTGAACAGTTAGCCTTAGAATAAACACTGGAACTACTTCAAAGAACGCCTTATGCATTGGAGAAAATGCGACACAGGTGCCATAAATACTCACCTATTGCAGTTACCTAAATATCTACTTTGATCTCATCTTCTTGAATGATTTTGATCAAAGATAATGGCCATTTGAAAAGATTGTAGATGAGACTAGTGAAAAACACCAAGTTATATAGCATCCATTCTCAAAGTTGTGTTAAAATACATCTAAACACGCATAAATAGTCTGCACGTTTCCTTTAGCTGAGGTCTTAAATATGCCCTTCTGAAAAAGAAAATTATGAAAACAGACACCTTATAATGAACATCAGTATGATGTATACTTGGTATCAAATACATAATCCTTTTAAAAGTTTAAGTAACTGACAAAGCTTTAAGCACAAATTTATGATTTTTGACAAATTCACACTATCATTTTGGAAAGCAACAGTGAGGAAAAGCTACTAAATTCTATTTTCACAAAAAGGAACACTGGCTGGCACAGGCAAAGGTAAACTCTTAAGTTGTTTACAATATTGTTTTACTTTTTTTAAATGAGCAAATCATGTTTAGAAGCAAAAGTTATAGTGAGCATTTGAATATGATGATCACAGTGAGAAGAGTGGATTCAGAATGTGTATAGAAGGACAACAAGGAATGTGGTTAGTTGGCTATATAGAGACTTCTGTGGAGAACTACAGAGTTCAAGATAATAACACATGGTCTGATATTGAAAATAGAATCAGGCAATAAAGGGAGATATAACAGTAGTCTTTAGGGGACCATTATCTGAGAAGTCATTAAGGTTCTCTAGTTGGTCAAGTTCTCTGCAGCTAGCTCAATCAAGAGAGATCCGAGCCTTATGGAGTACAAGCTTTTTTTACTTTGAAACAAGTCAATCCCCCAAATACAACAGGCTACATGACTCAGAATTATCGTCAATGCTTTGAAGGAAGGAAATGGGGAGGTCAGAGAGGCATGTGGAGTGTAAACAGACATGCCCAGAAGTTGGTTCTGTCGCTTATAAAATGCATAAACATGGATTAATACCATAAGTCCTCTACACTTCAATTCTTCTTTAGAAAAATACTAATACACTTAAAATATATCTGGAAGACAAAAGGGATTGCTAAGGGGTTAGAACCAGAAAATATGTAATTTTTTTGTATGTGGCTCTACTTTGTGTATGAAAAATAATTTACTGTCTGTGATTACTCAGATGTTTAGTAATATGTAAATCAATATTAATATAGTAAAACCTAAATATTAGGAGCACTTAATTAATTTTATATTAATTTAGGGAAAATTATATTTTATCATTTAAGATTACTCAAAGTAACTTCAGTTCTGCAAAAGTGATGTCTATGCCTAGTCAAATAACTTTTAAATGATTTTAGTAATTAAGTATTTATGTTTGAGAAGGAGAAAGTTGAATATTATATACAATGACTATCTGATACATTTACGTCCATGAAAAATAAAATTTAAAGTTGGATAATGATAAAAGAAAACTTAGAACTGATAGTGTTGAAATCGAGACAGAGTATCAGACATTATCCAAATTATGTTTCTAGATTGGCAAAGAAAATCTGCTTCAACAGTGTGTTCTTTGAAAAAATCATTCCTCTTGAAGTTCTCAAAAATAGAATAGGGCACAGAAGATTCTCAAGCCTTTGAATCTAATAAAAATGAAAGAATTTTAAAAAATAGTCTTCATAGACTGCCAGATTTTTCACTTTTGATCAGAAAAGTCTATAAAGAATTATATTAATAGAATTTGTAGTTACTATGAAAACCATTGTGAATTTTCGCTAGAAAACAGTTTCTTCTTAAGGGAAGTTCTGCCAGTGATTTATCAAACTATCACAAAAACACCTTTGAATACTAAAGTGTGGAAAGATAACTTTGGAATTTTATTTTGAAGTTGCACAACACTCTCTTAATTAAACTTCTTCTGCTCCCCTGTAGAGCTGATGCCATCATTGTCCTGCAGTAAACTAAATAACAGACTCCCCTGCTTCATTGTGACTTGAAGAGAAGGTAACTAGTAGCTCCTTAGAGAAATCACCCAACAGTTCCAATTTGAGTATTTCAGGGCTCTGCTGCTGCTTCAAGCCTGGCCAAGTACAAGCTTATACTCTGCCATTTGGACAGATACTAGTGCCTGTACAGAAAGCACCATATTCTCCAGAGATCTGGCAAGGAACCACTTTCGTCTTGCCAGTGTAGAAATAGCATTAGAGCAAGACTAATTGCTGGAAAGCCTGTTCAGAAAGATTTGTCATTCATGATGGTAAAAATAATCCCACTTTTCAGAGTACATTCAAACTTTTTTATTTCTAGTATTTAATAGAGATCAAAACATTTCCCTTTCAACAAGTGAATGCGTTTTATGTAATGCAGCTATTTTCCTTTGATTTGAGTTCAAGCAGAGAAGCTGAAGCAAAAAAGAATTCTGTCTAGACGTACCATGTTTGTTCCTTTTGTAAGATGTAATTTATTAAGCCTGAAATGTGTCTTAAGGAAGTATTTGAATGTTCCATAAACATCCTTATGAAAAGTGGAAATGCCAAGAGAGACAAAACTCTTGGGTGTGCAGTTGAAAATAGAGTCTAAGCAAGTTAGCATGAGCTCCAGGAATTTACAGTGTGGAGCATTTCCAGGAACCCATGTTCCAACCTGTCCCAGGCTGCCTCCCAGTTAAGTCCGGTACCCTGTGCTAGGTATGTGGTGTTCTTTCTTTTGAAAGTTACCAAACATGCTTACATACAGAGCTGCAATGGCCAGAATCTGCTATGACAATAACAACCTGATTTTGCCAGTGAAATATTTCTAATGAAATCAGTTTTCTCTGATAATTTAAACTTTTGGTTCAAATCTCCTCGTGAATAAAGGTTATAAGCCAAAATGTCTCTCGCTGTGAAATTCCACATAGCCATGGTATTATCCAAACAAGGTCCAGACGAAGCAGACCTCTTTTCTCTTATTTCATGGTATCATAAACATAGTCATTGGATTTCCAGCACTGAGGATTTCACGAGCCTGAACTGATCTGTGATTTGTAACTCCAGAGAGCCAACATCACCACAGTAAACAGAAAAGAAACCTGTTACGAGGTTAAGTCATGGGTGCTGCTTGAAGTTCATTCAGTTCTCGGCAGCTGAAAAAAAAATAACTGCAAGGCACCCTATCCCATGAACACTGTCTTAACTCTGCCATTGTCCCATGGGCAGCTTGTTCACAGCCTCCCTGGCTGGCAGGGCATTCTGTCAAGGCCATCACCTAATGAGATTTTTTATTGGGCAAAAGATCTTTCTCTCAGCTGTTGGGGGAGTCAGTGTTTCACTAACTCATGCACAATCACGTGTGCAATTGGCCAGTTTTTAAATCTTCATACAGTTGGCACCACTGTCCCCTTTAGTTTATACTTAACAATTCACCCTCTGGGGGGACAGAGGAAGGAGATCCTTTAATCTCTATCACTGATAGTCAAACATGAAAAAGAGACACTGTCTCACATCTTTATATTTCTTTATGTACAACTTCTATTTGTAAAGTGTTTCTACTGGTGCCAAAATTCTGTGTTAAGAAAACATAACACAAGGTGCGCACACACACACACACACACACACTTTTCAACCAATAGAAGTCATGGCTCTCACTAATTGAAGCTATATGGGAGGCAGAACTCTAAATCTCCCTCATGAGAAGGGAGCAGGCGCTACAGCTTGTTGGGAAAGGCCCGAGGATTAGCCTGTGTTTTCTCCTTACTCACAACAGATTCCAGGAACATTTACATCCATTTCACATCTTATATAATATCCAGTGTTTATTGTCCAAGATAAAAATCACTACTGTCCTTATGATTAAAATGGCTTGTCATAGCTTAGCTGCTTTTCAAAAGTGAAATATTTCAAGATAAATTAAAAGTACTATTACTTTAAGCTATTGAGTGATTCTAAATTAATGATAAAACTTATGCCCCTGCCTAACATTAATACCTAATTGGAATTCCATCACCATATTACCTTTTAAAGTTTGTTTGTGATGATTTTACATTTTTAATGATCTCTATATAGAATTGGATATAGGCTACATGATACAATTCAATAATTATAGTTTTTAATTCCTTATTAGTTCAGTGGTGAGTGTTTCTGCCTTTTAAGAATTATATTTTTGTCAATTCACTTTCCTCATTAACATTATTGCAACAAAAATTCTGCCCTGTTTAACTGGCAATAATGCTGTGAATATATATATAGTTTTTTATGAAAATATTTATCTAAAATATTCATCAAAATATGAGAGTTCTTATTCACAGCATTAAACCTAGGCCAGTGCAGGTTCAGCAAGGATGGATGGCTTATTACATCAGCTAGTCAACGTAAGAAACTCAGCCCTTTGTCCAAACACCAGAATATACCTGTGTGAAGTCAGTATTTTCTATACTTGAGAAATGTTTAAGAAAGAATATTATAAATAAAGCCCTCCATAAAGGTATACATATAGTAGTCCTCAACATATCAGTGGATTGGTTAGAGGATCCCAAGAGAATATCAAAATCTGTGTATGTTTAAGTTCTATAGAAAACAGAATTACATCTGCATATACTGTATACCTAATCACCTCTGTACTTTAAATAATCTGTATATTCATAATAATGTGTAACACATGGAAAGATATAATTCTACATTTTAAATTAGAATTGAAAAAATCTTGTACATGCTTACCACAGCTACACTATACGTATTTGTGTCTCTGTGTATATGTGCATGTGTGTTTGCATGTTAATGTATGTTAATGTTACTGTGTGTGCAGGTCCACATTTGTGCACTTTGCTCTTTCAGACATAGTCTCTCACTGGCTCAAGCTCTCTGAATAGTCTACACTGTCTAGCCAGTGAACTACAGTGACCTGTCTATCCAGCACAGAGATTACACACACAAGCCACCACATATGGCTTTTAAAAATGTGTTCCAGGTAGGGAACTCAGGTTCTCATGATAGCGTGGCAAGGACTTTACCAACTGAAATGCCTCCAATGGCCCCAGACATAATATTTTTCTGAGTAGTTTTGGAAGTAAATCTGCTAGATACAAAGCCTACAGATGAGGATACCATGGCATCCATCGATTTTGCTTCTCTAGAGAACCCTGATGAATGCACATAGTGTTTGTTGGAAGAAATTATATACCCTGATATTCTTCTCTGAAAAACCAAATTCAGATCCCCTTCTTTGCTAACATGGGCCTGGCAGAAGAAACATTTTCTTTCTCCTTGTGTTATAATTATGTTCTGCTCCCAAAGAGCAATCAAATGTTGCTGGCAGATCCTACCTCCTTCCTCTAGTCCCGTGCAAACAGGAGAGTAATTAATCCTCATGCTTACTTGAGTCTGGTTTGGCTTTGGCACAGCGTGCTTTCCCTAGCAAACCATAATTGATTCTGAATAATTGATCAGTGACGGACATTCAATTTTCTTTATCTTCTCTTCCTCTCATTCTCCTATGATATATATTTTCTTTGGGGAACCATTTTCCACTTTAAAATCAGCCCCAAATGCAAGGCCTTTTAGTGATCAAATCAATTTATGCTCCTTTCTGCCAATCTGGATCAACTCTCCATGACTGCTATTGGAGAACTCTTCGGGAACCCTAATTAGTGTCCCAGAGTATCCATTATTTTTCAGAAAGGAAGTAAACTTCTCAAGTAAAGATGTCGGAAACTATTTACATGTGACTCCTTTGTCATTGATCTTCCCACTGCTGTACTAGTATGCTTAGCCTTTGATGAGGGCTGTTCCTGAAACCAGGAACCTTCTGAGCTATTGAATCAAGCTGAAGACCCTCAGATACCATTCTCTGTAATTCTCATCTAGACTATGTTAACTCACTCAGCAGATAGTTCTCACTTTCCCTTTGCATAAGTCTCACTGACCACGCTTTATTTCAGTCAATTAGCCATTAGAGTAAACCTCCTACCAAAATGCAACTAAAAGTACCTTTGGAGAAACTAGTTTTAGAAATTCAGTGAATTTCATCATGTCACAGAGAAGTGGGCATGCAAAATTAGCCACTGACTAAGGGAATAGACACTTTCCTCGTGAAATCACAGACAACTAAAGAGTCTCACAGCACAGTGGGTTAGGAACAGTTAGAAATTTATGTTTTCAGATGCATCACACAAACATCTCAGCTGTTTCAGCTGAAACTGCTTATTCTGGAAGCAATGTCAGTCTTTCTCTTCCAACATGAAACAGGAAATGTTACCGCTAGTTTCTCTTTATCAACTGCCAGAGTCACTTCATCCACACCTTCTCATTCTGCTGGGAACCAAATGCTCAAAGTAGCAAACACACAAATGGATGTTTTATTGTCTATTCTTCAAAAAGAAAAACAAACCATACACATGTGAATAATCACCTCATAGTACCTTCCAAAGATCCTTGTAACTCAGTATTCGGTTTCACGCAGGTACATGAATTAACATTTGCTAACTACTTGATGCTCTGAGGGGAAGCAGGCTGCAGCCCTGTAAGCAAGCATGCCGGTAGAATGGGCTTGGGCTTTATGCACTGCTTCTCCACAGCTGTCTCAATTAGCTCTTCCCTTGGTCCTCCACCAGGCCAAAGCTATGTTTCTCTGCTCTGATTTTATCTCGCAGTGCCTTCCTCACTCTGTATCCTGCAGAATCCCTCCTTCCTGCACATGTCTGTGCCTTGCACATCTGGCTTGCCACTGGCTGGTCTTTCTCAGTCTCTGTCATTTACTCTTCCTCTCACAGCCACTACACACCATAGAGATCCAGGCATCACTGGACAGCCCTGCCTGGAATTATCTCACCTATCTCTGAGGTCAGAGGAACCACCAGCATCTGCTCCCTCCCAGTTCATATGTAACAGCTTAAATGATTTAGACCTCATATATACTATATAGCTAAAACCCAATTCTTGATTTTAAACCAGCTTCAGCCAGGTTTACGAAACCAGTAATCCTAGTCATTACTGCACACATGGATAACTAAGACAATACATACGCAAACGAATGTGGAGAATGTTTGTGATATGACCTTGTAAATATCATCAGGAATCACTAAATGTTACCAATTTTAAAATGCATTTTCTGCAATGTACTTTTTAATAAGTTATGACATAATGACTTCTGAAATAATTCACATTATGTGAGCTTGTCAATCTTTCTAAAGTTAATTCTCTCACTTCTTAAGTTTGGGTCATAATAGGAGTTACGCTGTAAGCTTATGGTGAGAATTATAGGAGGCTGTTTTTCTAAAGGCTATCACCAGATTATCTTCATTCATGCTTTTCTTTCACTCACAAAAGAAATATGTATCATAAGTTTCATAAGTTTGTCTTTCTAGGTGCTGAGGATAATAGAGATAATCAAGGCAGATAAGGTGTCAGTCACCTGGGAGCCACAATCAGGTTGGAGAACACAGTCAACATCTATGTCGACACTCAGAGAAGCAAGTATGGGAAAGCATGGAAATGAGCAGTTTGGTAGGAGATGGTCATTGGGATTAGAAGTGAAGGAGAAGGAGCTTCTCTTGCAAAACGATAAGGAAAGAAAGAGTGTTGTGGCCCAGAAGCACTTGGAGAGACAGAGGAATTAAAGCAGGAAATATGTTGCTGTCTTTGAGGCTAGAGAAGAATCAAAACTGGGCTGGAGATGCTGTAAACAGGTGGTCATCCCAGGAAGCTGCTGCAGGAGAACCATGAGGGGAGGTGCTCTTCCATACCGCTATGCTCTAGAGTCATCCACAACGAGAAAGAATTTTAGTTGGTGCATTCAAGAGAAAGCAGATCTGCTGAAGAGACAGTTGCTCTCAGAGACACTACTTTAGAGAAAAGGATGGGACACTACCATCTTCCATGAGTGAAACCAAATGTCAGGTGAAATAGTAGCTGAAAATGCCACTGAAGAAACCCTCCATACCACGACAAATTCATTAGGGAGAGCAAAGGTCAAAGGTTTTACCAGAGCTCAGGTTGACTCAAAATAGTAGCCAAGGTCATGAAGGATTAAAAATTTAATGCTTTAGTTAAGTATCTCAGTGCAAAATAAATTCAGGTGAATTTAGAAATATAGTTTTGGTTGAATGCAGAGAAACACTGCCCAGCCCTGGACACAAAGCACTTGAGGAAAAAGATGAAGGCTATGGGTCTATGTGCTGGCTTTGCCAAAAACCACACTTCTACGTGACACTTTCGGACCAGGCCTATTCCTTTACAAAGATGATCATATGTGCAAAAACAGAGAGAACTGACAATGTTGTTCCTTGTTTCCCTGCACCTGCCCAAAAGCAAACAAAGCCACACGTTTTTGGAATGAAGTAGACTGGCTCTCCTTATCACTATCTAGCACTAGGGGTATTGGGAGATTCACAAAGTGAGAGTGGGATCAAAAAGAGTTTCCACTCTCTGCTGTTCAGCTAAGTGACCTCCTAAACAATTGATTTAAATGGTGTGGAATATTACTGTTCATGGTCTCAGCTTTGGCCACAGTCGTTGGTTATTTGATGGGTTCTCTTGAGCCCATCTTTTTTATTGCTCTACTGGGGATCTGGGTCCAGAATAAATGTTCATTTTATGTGCTTTCACCTTAGAATCCAGATCAGTGGAGGGACAAATAATTACTTGGGTAAGTTTTCTTTTTAAAAAACAGTATTTCTTTTATCTTTTAGATTATAACATAATTACATCACTTCCTCCTCCTTTTCCTCCCTACAAAAGTCCCCATGTACCTCTCCTTGCTCTCTTTTAAATTTCTGGAGTCTTTTTTAAAGTAACTGGTGTTATATATGGATATGTATGTACATCCATATGTTTATATATATATATATGTATGTATATACATATAAATTCCTAACTACATAGCATTGTGAATGATAAGAAATTAAGGAGAAAGCCTAGGCATATGATATGTGTGTATGTGTGTGTGTGTGTATGTAATCACAATTCCTATCTGTTGCCATTGGCCAAAGTAATTTGTCTGACTCAAAATGAAACCAGGCTTTTAGATATTTTTAACATAATTTTATTAGCATCATAGCAATATCTGTGGTTAAAGATAGTGAAGAATTCAAATTATGATGAAATTAATGGAGACAAATGCTATAAAACAGATGCTTCACTGACCCTTTGAGATCTCTGGTAATAAGTAGAAGGTCAGACAATGGCAACAGGGAGAAACAGAATAGATAGGATGATACACTAAACATCAAAGACAATGTGATTCTCCTTCTAGCCCCCCCAAAAGTGCAGTCTGGATAGGGCTGGAGGCAATAAATAAAGTGCCAATACTCTAAAACCCAGAAAATTTAGTTGAAAGAGGTGTATTACCTGTCATTCGTCATTAGGATTGCATTTGTAGAGTACCCAAGAAGGCACACTCTACCACAGTCACAAGACTATAGAGAAATGATGGACGGTTCCTGATAGAGCAAGCGCAACACCCTTTCAAGAGTTAATAAGTAGTTATTTAGCAGAAATTTTAGACTCTCAAGCACTAACAGAATAACTAAACTTTGCACTTCACAGGTGGTCCCAAATATAGACTCAGGTTAAAGTGACTACTGATCATGGAGTCACAGAGAAATAAAGAAGCATCTTATATTAACAAGCTAACGATTAAGTGCCTCTCTACTGTGAAGTGACAGAGCTGAGGCTGGAAAGAATGATGATTATGGAAGTATTATGAGAAAAAAACAATCATTTAGGTCTGATGGATCTGATTACAGTGGTAACATTACTTGGGGTTCAAGTGAATACTCAAAATCAAATATTTGGGTATTAGAATAATTTTCTTGTTGAGGTAGTGGCATATGTAACCGCCTTTGAATTCAAGGGAGAATTACTAAATCTAGCCTGTTTCATCACTGCTTTATAAATTCATGCTTCCTTATTGTTTAAAATTTAATGGTTCAAAATTAGTATTTTTCACATGATCCTTAACAATCACTGTATATCAAGTACTATGAATAATAAAAAAATAAAGTTAAAAAAAAACACCATCATGCCTTGAATATCAGTACTCCCAAGCCATAAGTAATTGTCCCAGATTTTCTTCCATCAGTTTCTCTAAACTTTTCCTTCCACTGTGATTGTTTACATACACACAATCTTTCCATAATTTTCCTTTAGGGTAATTAACATATTTTAAAATTTATAATAAAACTGCATATTTTTATAAAGTCTAGTTCTATATGACTTTCTATTCATTTTGTTCCAAATTCCTTTAATGTGTACATTCATTCTATTTCCAAAACTTTTTGCTATTCCTAGCTCAAAGACATTTTTATGCAGCAAGGCACATCTAAAATGGATTTAATTTACATTCACTTATATAACCAACTATGTTTATATTTGCAAGCACATTTCTTCAAGAATTAGTTAACATTTATTCGTAATTGAAATGTTTTCAGGAGTCAAGCTTCAGGTGGTAAAAATTGTGATTGAATAAACTTGCGGCATAAAAGGGTTAAAATGACAACATTAAAACCATACACACAAGTGTTAATAAAGTAAAAACAAAACAAGCCGTGATATAAGGATAAGTAAATGTTTACAACATAACAGGCACATGTTGTATGTCCTATGAATAGGTTTGATTACTTTAATTATGTTGAATAAATTGTACAATAAAATTAAATAACTTAAAAAGTAAATCAAATTTTACTTTTGCTCAAACATATCAAAATGTACTAAAATGATTATCTGTTCAAATAGTAAATGTGGTGATTTTTTATTATTGTAATTGTGATGGATCAGAGAGCATCATAGACCCATAGACTATTATAAAACCCTCATAGTACATTTGAAAACACCAATATGTCTAAGGTCTAATATTTAATGTCTTTCAGCAATCAAAGTATAAGATTCACATTGCTGATCTATCATTGCTTTGCTTTCCTTATCTCAGTTTTTGCACTATGAATCTTAGCTAACCTTACTCTATAGTAAGAGTCGGAACAGCCATCTCGACACACTGCTGCAGAAGAAACACAATAGTTCATGCTTATCTTAACATGTTTTCTTTCTCTCATACCATCCCTGCTCTGTAGATGAAATATGCTTATTATGTCTTCATTTTCCTCAGGTCTCTTTTCTTCTTGCAATCATTATAATATAAAAAATGCTTTACTGTATGAAAATGTTAACGATATCAACTCTAAAAGTAAAATGAGAGGACATTGACTTGCTGTGTAGGATCTTCACAGTGAAAGAGTGTATGGCAACGAAATAGAAAAATGAACACAATTATCTAGTAAAAATGTTGAGCAAGTGCTGATATTTCAAATCAGCAAGTTCATATAAAATGTGTGTGGCTGGCTCTATGACCTCCCCCACCCCCAAGGGAGGAGAAGCCTTGCTAGGCCACAGAGGAAGACAATGAAGCCAGTCCTGAAGATACCTGATAAACTAGGAGATGGAAGGAGAGGAGGACCTCCCCTACCAGTGGTCTTAGAGAGGGGCAGGGAGGAGATGAGGGAGTCAGGGTGAGATTGGGAGGGAATAAGGGAGGGGGCTACAGCTGGGATACAAAGTAAATAAACTGTAATTAATATAAAAAATAAACAATTATTTTAAAAATGTGTATTTTTCTTGTGATAACTTTGTTTACATATATATGTAGAAATGCCATGAATAAGAGCAGGCACTTGTATATCTAAGTCACACCTGAGAATATGCCTGATATTGTATGCAGACATGTGTGATAGCATACTCACACAGAGACATGTAAGAGGGAGAGAAAGCAGAATTCTCTTAACATTGAACCATACAGCTACGCTTGATAAATTCCTGCTATGTTGGTGCTGTATTAACCTTTGTCAATAGAACGGAAGAAAAGGGATACCAAAACTTGTGTTATGTAGCAAGCAGTATACTGAAAAAGAGACAATAGTAGAATAATATCAACATTTGATTGAAATTGCAATGAGAATGATCCTACAGCAGCAGAATGCGATGGGAAAGCAGATGATTGGTACACTTGGTCTTAAAAATCAGCCATGTCAGGCTTCTCTGCTGAAGATATACACAGACTAAATTCAGAGTGAAGGCACATGAGAGAAAAATAAGAGCTTGTTGTTACTAGAAACACAATGAACATGTAAGGGACAAGAATTTTATTTCAGAAGTCAAAGGATAACTGTGCATCATTTTAATTCAATATTTTAAAGCTCCCACTATTTATGTCAGCAACAGGCAGTCCATTTCTGAGATATTAGACATCCTCTAGATATACAGGTTTATGTTCTTTCAGGTTCATTCTAGAGAAGAAGCTAGTTACCCACAAGAACTTGCTGCCAACAGCCTGTTGAAGTCCTACACATTTTGTTTGTAGGACTTAGATAAATCAAGCTGGATCTGGGCAGTTGCCTTGTTCTTGGCAGATAGGTTTTAGAGTGGCAAAAGGTATTGTGCAGCAGCTGGGTGAAAAAGTCATCTGCCAGCTTACTCACCAGTGGACCTTGCACGCTACAATATTAAACTGCCAGAGACCATGCACCCACTGGCGAAACAGTGGGATGACTGTGTTTTTTATTTATTTTTACATTAATTACAGTTTATTTACTTTGTATCCCAGCTGTAGCCCCCTCCCTCATTCCCTCATAATCCCACCCTCCCTCTCTCATCTCTTCCCTGCCCTTCACTAAGTCCCACTGATAGGGGAGGTCCTCTTTCCCTTCCATCTGACCTTAGGTTATCAGGTCTCTTCAGGAATGGTTTGCAATGTCCTCCTCTTTGGCCTAGCAAGGCTGCTCCTCCCTCATGGGTGGGGACTTCAAAGAGCGAACCATTGAGTTCATGTCAGAGACAGTCCCTGTTCCCCTTACTAGGGTACCCACTTGGATACTGAGCTACCGTGGGCTACGTCTGAGCAGGGATTCTAGGTTATAACCATGCATGGTCCTTGGCTGGAGAATCAGTCTCAGAAAAGACCCCTGTGCCCAGATATATTTGGTCCTTGTGGAGCTGCTGTCCTCTCCAGGTCATACTAACTCCCCCTTCTTTCATGTGATTCCCTGCACTCTGCCCAAGGATTGGTTATGAGTCTCAGTATCTGCTTTGATACACTGCTAGGTAGAGTCTTTCAGAGGCCCTCTGTGGTAGGCTCCTGTCCTGATATTTGTTTTCTCCTTCTTCCAAAGTCCATAACATTTGTCTTTTTAAGTGAGGATTGATCATCATACCCCAGGTCCTCATTCTTGTTTAGCTTCTTTAGATGTCCAGATTTTAGTATGTTTATCCTATCTTATAGGTCTAGTACCCACTTTTAATTGAATACATACTGTGTGTATCTTTCTGCTTCTGGATACCTCACTCAGGATGACCTTTTCTAGTTCCCACCATTTGCCTGCAAATTTCATGATTTCATTGTTTTTAATTGCTGAGTGTAAATTGTGTAAAAATACCACAATTTCTGTATCCATTCCTCAACTGAGGGATATCTGGGTTGTTTCCAGGTTCTGGCTATTGTGAACAAAGCTGCTACAAACATGGTTGAGTAAATGTACTTGTTGTGTACTTGAGCATTTTTTGGATATATGCCTAGGAGTGGTATAGCTGGATCTTGAGGAAGTACTATCCCTGTCTGAGAAAATGCCAGATTGATTTCCAAACTGGTTGTACAAGTCTATATTCCCACGAGCAATTGAGGAGGGTTCCCCTCTCTCCACAACCTCTACAGCATGTGTTGTCACTTAAGTTTTTGATCTTAGCCATTCTGATGTTTGTAAGATGAAATCTTTGGGTCATTTTGATTTGCATCTCTCTGAAGGCTAAGGATGTTGAAAATTTCTTTAAGTGTTTTTCTACTATTCTATATTCCTTTATAGAGAATTCTCTGTTTAGCTTTGTACCCCATTTTTAATTGGATTGTTTGATTTGTTGCCTTTTAACTTCTTTAGTTCTTTTTGTATACTGGATATTAGCCCGCTGTCAGATATAGGATTGGGGCAGATCCTTTCCCAGTCTGTAGGCTGTCGTTTTGTTCTGACATTGTCTTTTGCTTTACAGAAGTTTTTCAGTTTCATGAAGTCCCATTTGATTGTTGCTCTTGGAGCCTGTGCTGTTGGCTTGGTGTGACTCTAACTAAGCAAGTGAAAGACGTGTTTGAAAACAACTTCAGCTCTCTGAAGAAATAAATTGAAGAAGATATCAGAAAATGGAAAGACCTTCCATGCTCATGGATTGGTAGGATTAACATAATGAAAACAGCATTCTGCTAAAAGCAATCTACAGATTCAATTCAATTACCATCAAAATATCCACACAATTCTTTCTAGACCTTGAAAGAAAAATTCTTAACTTCATATGGAGAAACAAAATCCAGAATTTCCAAAATGATCTTATACAACAACAGATCATCTGGCAGTGTCCCCATCCCTGATCTCAAGCTGTACTACAGAATAATAGTAATAAAAACTGCATGGTATTGGCATAGAAACAGAATGGTGGATCAATGGAACCAAATAGAAGATGTAGAAATAAATCCACACACCTATGGAGACTTGATTTTTTATAAAGAAGCCAAAACCATTCATTGGAAAAATACCCAGCATCTTCAACAAATGGTGCGGATCCAACTGGATGTCTACATGCAGAAACATGAAAGTAGATCCATATTTATTACCCTGCACAAAACAAAGTTCAAGTGAATCAAAGACCTCAACATAAAACCAGACACACTAAATCTGTTAGAAGAAAAAGTGGGGAAGAGCCTAGATCTCATTGGCATAGAAAAGAACTTCCTGAACAGAGCACCAACATTGGGATGACTGTTATGGGGTAGCCACTGATTAGTAACTGCAGGAGGGGATTCATTATTGGAACTGTATGTAAAGCTGGTCAAAAGCTAATGGATGGAAGGGAACTTACTGATGCTACTGTCTTAAGTGGACATGCTGTCAAAAGACCTTCTAAAGATTTCTCTTTACATCTGTAGGCAAGTACTGCTCACAGCCTTGATCCGAGAAACTTTTGCAGTGAAGTCTCCCTAAGGTGCTGAGAATACGTGACTGTTCCAAGCTTAGTTTTATAGAGAAAATCTACATGAACCCCTCCAAGGTTGGGGACTATTGCAGGAAATAATGAGACAAGAATGTTGAGAACCAAGTAATGGGGTGGAACGCTGTAGAATACTATATTCCAGACAAGACATGGCCATTACATTCCCAAAGTCAAAGCAACTGTGGCCTGTACTGGGCCTGCATACGAGGAGTCATGCAAACTGTCAGTCACAGGAGAGGCTCTCTGGAAGACTAGGTACTATGATGGGTGTCCAGGGAGTCACCTGTTTCAGCATGGTGAGTCTCCCATGCTCTAGTGGATAATGTTCCATCCATTCTCCTAAAGCATCCCCTGATTAACCTCAACAGGACTCAAAAGGAAAACGAAAATGAATCAAACAGACAGGAAAGTGGGACAGAAACATACAAGGAGACAGAAGAATTGGCAAGGGCTAAAGAAAGGGGTGAGATGGGGTAGAAGAGTGAATGTGATCATAGTGCATTAACGGGGCTGAAATTGTCAAAATTATGAATTTAGTTAATAAATATAGAAGAGAGAAAGTGTAAGTGATTTTAAATAAGGGATGTGAAGGGCTTATTGGTTGTATAGCAATAAAACATGAACTAGACGAACAAGAGGACAGTGTGCATCCTTTCTACATGCCTTGAGCTCAGAAGGTGAAAACTCACTAGTAGTGACAAGAAAGGCATAAATCAGAGGTAAATCTTAGGTATCTGAAGGCAGTAGGTCAAGTTTAACAAAGGTCCCCGGGCAGGCTTTTGGGGTGATGGAACATTTTACTTGAACATTTAAACTATTTTGCTCTGAGATGAAAAGAGGCTGGAGGCATTAGGGAGACCATTTAAATATTATGTGACACAAAAAATAGTCCCCAGAGATGGTGTAATATGGTGGCTTTAAAAGAATTCCTCTCTGAACACTCAGTCACAGGGTTTTGGTGTTATCTCTGCCAGTAATAAAGTGAAGTGCTGTTTAATTCACTCATATTTTAGTTTTGTACAATGTGTATTTTAAAAGCCACCGTCTTATCTGTAAGACTCTTAAGACTCTTACAACGTGAACATTCTATAGATTTCCAAAAGAAGATGAAAGATATCAACAAGAAAAAAATGTATTGATTTAACCTTCAGTGTCTGTTTAACTTTTTATTGCGCGTCTCAGTAAATGGGAGAAAAGTGCCACACATTGCTTGACTACTAAGTGGATTGGCAGGGGTGTGAAAGGACATTCGACAGCCGTGGGCATGTGTGAAGGCCACTTAACATTTCTGACAAGCTGAATCAGTTGAAGTTATCTCCTGTGCAACTTCTCTCTTAAAACCTTATCTTGTATGTCCATAAAAAATTTATATACCTCCCTATAAAATTTAAACACCTTGATGTAAGTGGCTAATGATTTTGAGACTTTTTGATGTCTTTGCTTAATGAAAAAATTAATGTCAGTAGAGAATAGTAGATAAAAGATCCAGAAGTCGAAGAAGTAATTGTAGAAGTAAATAGGTTAAAATGCATCCAAATCGTTCATATAACATACAAAGTGGTTATATATAAAGATATTTCTGACCCTTTTGAATAAGTCTGTTTTCTGGTATACATTAAAATTAGCTTAGCCTTATACATCAGAGCAATAACTATCATTAAATCAAATGACATACATAAATTTTTAATTAGTCTTTGCTTTGATTTTATTTCATCTAAGTGAATAAAAGTCTATGATGCTGCTCCTTAGACATGTTTTGTAGAATGGAGATAAAATCTGAACTTTTACAAAGTAACAGAGGTCACTGATTCTCAGCTTTGCCACGTATAAACCATGTATAAAATATGTGCCTCTATGCAGACCCGATATTGCACACAGCACTGTTCTCTTGGTACTAATTATAGCAGATAATTAAAAGTGAACTCCAGTAGAGATGCTTCTCTGGAACTTTGGATGAAAACCATTGTCTTAATGGCTGTGTCTCTGAGACATTTGAGGAAATGCTCTTTTCAAGAACAGAAGAAAGAAATAAAATTACACCTTTTTACCTTTTTACATAGTGTGGATGGAGACATTCTTGAGTATATTGTTTGCTCATTTATTTAAAAAAGAGAAGCCAGGAAGTGTGATGTTCCGGTGTGCCTCCAAGTGCCCATGGCTGGTGGTCAAAGCAACTACTCTACAAATATTAGCTGTTATTACTTTTATTAACCACCTCCAGAGAGGGAAGTAGCTCATGCCAATTTGCTTACTTTTATAAAGTATGCTATCTTTTCAGCAATCCTGGTCTGTGTTGAAAAGTGGGTTAGAACTGCAGGTAAATACCTGGGTTTAACCAAATAGCTCATTAGTATTTACTCTGAGTCTATTGTCTTGAGTAGCTTTCAAGAGGGACTACTGATAATTACCTTACTAACCTGAAAGGATTGTGAGCAGTAAATTGGAAATATGATTGATAAAATTATCAAATGGTCCACCACAAAATAATAACACAAATAATATCTAATAAAAGTTAGAGGAGCCTTAAGTCAGGTGCTGGGGTTGCATCTTAGAACATCAGCATTATTAGCTAATCTATCTATCTATCACTTATCTATCTATCTATCTATCTATCTATCTATCTATTTATCTATCTATCTATCTATCTATCTATCACTTATCTATCTATCACTTATCTATCTATCACTTATCTATCTATCTATCCATCTATCACTTATCTATCTATCTATCTATCTATCTATCTATCTATCTATCTATCTATCTATCTCCAAAGTTCCTCAGTCTTTTACTTACAACACTTTTTACCATCCAGAAAAGCCACTGCAGTGCCTGACACTGTCTGTTCTAGCTCTTGCATTTTGTTGTTGATGCTTGTCAGCTTCACTGACTGTAGACCTGACATTTACGCTTCAGTGCTGATTTACTTAATTAAAACATTTAAGTAATTAAATATTCTACAGGTGATGAGAAATTTAAAAACCATGATCTTTCTTTACAAATTTGCTCATTTTATTATTTAAAGTGGTTAATTTTTGAATTCAGTCTTTGAAAAGTTATTTTGTGTCATAGAATGTTCCTGCTGTTCTAAAGAACAGAGGGTTGAATGTACAAATAGTTTTAGAACAGCTAAGCCATGTACTTAACATTTACTAGCTGTTTTGCCATAAACAAAATTATTTTCATTATTTTATAATTGATAGACAGTAAAAAATCATAAAGATACCACAACTCACAATTTTGCTTAGAAATAATTTATTTAGAAAACACCTAGTAACCAACGTGCTCTTATAATGATCTGTTTGTTTATTCTAAAAAAGTGAAGAATATAGTTTTATACTTAGATAATGCAGATAATATTTTATCTAAAATAAGTTATTCAAATGTCTTGGTTACTAACTTCTGGAATTTCTCATAAATGAATTGTTTTACCACCTTAATTAATGGAAAACTTTTATTCCATCCCAAATACAATTTCTATGGACACTTTATTTATTGCATCGAGCTTTTAAAGGTTCTCAAATAGGAATAAGATGATAATGGAGATCAGTGTTTAGTATTGACATTCATTAGAGATGCAGAGCATTGTTGGAATTAGTTGTACTTGGACATGTAGCTAAAGAAAATACACCTCCGGGAGAAATCCAGCTGCTGTTACTATTTCAAACAAATATGGGACCCAGAAGGACCTACCTAAGTGCTGATATTAAATGCTTCATCATCTTTCCATTCCAATTCCTTCTTTTAGGGGTTTATAAGTAGGTCATAAAAATTTACTTCAGGCACTGCTTACCATCCAGAAAAAGCTATTACAACCCCCCAGGAAAACAATAAACATATTTATAGAAACTTTATATAAAATATTGATATATCATGCTCACCTATTTTTAAAAGTGCACTTGTGATGACTAATCTTTTTATCAATTTGCTGAATCATATTACCTTCCTCATTTCCATTAACCTAAAAGGAGAATAACAACTAAATCCAATCCCTTTCAATTGTTTCTAAATATGGTTCATCTATTTTCAACAAATATCACTGTACTTTGAGCTGCTTGTGGGTCTTGCAAATGTCACAGGCGGTTCCTGTGACTGTAGACTGGAATGAATGTATATTTATTTTTCTGAAGGTTATTTTTGTATCTTTATTATTGGTAATGTGTATAACAAAAATAATTGAGTACAATCAAAAACCTTACTACTAAATCAAAAGGCAGAGTTGGGAAGAAATACATATGTTTGGCTTTTCTATAACCAAGGTTAGAAACTTGTAGACACTTCATAAAGACCATCCAACTTTTCCCCAGTTAAGCAAATATAGCATGAAGAAAACATGAAGACCTTCCAGATACTACTAACTTAAAATAATATAAGGACTATCTAAAAAAGGAAAGACTTCTGTGTTTTGTTTGTTTTATTTTTGTTTTGAGACAGATATTTCTATGTTACACATAGGTAACATAGATTATTGGCCATGGATTCCTAATTCTACTTTCTCAGCCTAAAATTAGGTTTGTTGTTGTATTTTACTTGATATTAAGGTCTTAAGATTCTATTTCTTTCACAGGATAATTGTGTTTTGTTTTAGCCTTTGAAAATTTCTCTTTTAAATATGTTTTCATACTTCATCTTGTAGTTGTCACTTAAATATTGGGCACTAAATTGATTTTCACTATTAAAAACACTACAGTTAGAACAAATTCTTCAAAGTTAATAAAATGGTAACACAAATAAAGGTGAAAAAATGTGAAAATCCTTTTGGATAATTTCTGCCTTTCCAAAGTGTCCCTCGGTTGCTTTCCTATATCATCCCAGTAAATTCTCTGAGGTTTATCATATAACATGGTGAGGGCTAATCCAGAAAAGAAAAACTGTCAACAGTATTACACAACTAATTTCTGGCAATTCTGGACCCTAATTCTATTCGAATTCTATTCTGATGACTGGATTTTTAAAAATATTTATTTATGTCCTCCTATATATTACATCTAAACCACAATTTCCCTTCTCCGCTCTCCTCGCAATACCTCTCCCCTGCCCTCCTACTCACCCCCTGCTCCCTTTCTCTTCAGAAAAGGGGGCACCTCCAAGGGATCAACCAACACAGCTCATCAGGTTGCAGTAAGACTAGGCACCTCCCTTCATATTAAGGCTGGATGAAGCAACCCAGTAGGAGTAAAAGGCTCCCAAAAACAGGCAAAGGAGTCAGAGACAATCCTGATCATCTGTTTGGAGTTCCATAAGAAAGCCAAACTAGACAACTGTAACATATATACGGAGAGCCTAGGCCTTAACCCTGCAGGCACCCTGGTTGGTTCAGTGTCTCCGGGCGCCTTTGAGCTCAGGTAAGTTAATTTTGTAAGTTTTCCTGCGGTGTCAATCAGTGGAGTTGGAGACGGAGGGCTAGATTATACTCGTAGAGACAAACTGGAGTGAGAGGGCATCTTGTAGACGAAGTAGTATAATGGGGTCTAGTGTAATGGAAACAGCCAGGAGGGGAGAGAGCGAGCCCAGAGCAGCAATTTCCTGTAACCAGGCAAAACTTCTAGTAGAGGGATTTGGATACCAACCCTGCCACTGTGCCTTTCATCTAGAATTTGTTCTGCTTGAAAGGTGTGCTCTGGTAAATGTGGCACAGAAATCGTGGGAATGGCCGGCCAATTTCTGGTCTATCTGAGACCCATGCCATGAGAGGGAGCCCAAACCTGACAGTGCTTGGAGGTCAGGAGCTACAGGCTGGATGGCCCAGAGCTCTAGGATAGAACCAAACATGAAGGGCCAAGCTTGGCCAAGCTTCCTTCCTTCCTTCCTTCCTTCCTTCCTTCCTTCCTTCCTTCCTTCCTTCCTTCCTTCCTTCCTTCCTTCCTTTCCTTTCTCTCTCCCTTCCTTCCTGTCTTTCTTTCTTTCTCTCTTTTTTTTTGAGACAGGGTTCCTTGGGGTAGCCTCTGCTGTCCTGGACTAGCTTTCTAGACCAGGCTGGCCTCGAACTCACAGAGATCCACCTTCTCCTCCCTCCCTGACAGCTGGGATTACAGGTGTGTACCACCCACCACTGCTGCTGAAATGAGTTCTAATGTTACTCTGCTGTACTCGTACATTAGTACCTAGCCCAGCTGTCGTCAGAGAGGCTTTAGCAACTGATGAAAACAGATGCAGAGACCCATGACCAAACGTTAGGTGGAGTCCAGAAGAAGAAGAATCGTGGGATCCAGAGAGTTCTAGGATAGCACATGATGACTGTGAACAAGCTCTATGGATAACTCTACTACTTTAGAGGATATATTTATGGATTGGTTAATTTTAATTTTCTAATAGGAACAGAATAAATGATTGAAGTATCAGATGAAAAACTGCACAATTACGATTTCCATACTGTTGGATACTATAAAAAGTAAGAAAATAAACCTGTAATATATAGTATGCATTTTTTAAAATTTAGAATGTATCTTTGCTATACTAGAAGTGTGTTTTTAAATTTGCCACATACCTTAATTGTGTGCTGCAAGATAAATTTTTGACCTATCTTTAAGATAACTCTCAAAAAGAATAATGGTATTTATATTTTCAAATCTGCAATAGAATATTAATTACATGAACACTAATAAAACCATTTGACATTTAAGAAGTTTTATGTAGTCTCCTTAACAGTGAAAGATACTTTTAGTCTTAAAAAAAAAAAAGGTTTTCAAATATCATCTGACCTGTAATTAGTATTAAAACAGCCAGTGAATCTAGTACGGATAGATTTTTTTTTAACTTAAGAGTATAATTACTGCTTACCAGTACATAAAATTGGTTCTGATGTACTTTAAAAGGCTTGGCAATGACTTCATCATCCCTAACTCATGAAACTGTGATTCAATATAAAGTTACATGAAAATTTAGAACAGGAGCTTTTCTACACAAAAAAATTAACTGAAATCATTGACATTTAACACAATGATGATTACATTAAAACTACTGACTCACAGTTAACATTTAGAATGAAGCTAACCTTTCAGTTTGGTGTGTGGCAATGTACTGAAACTGGGACTCCTAAACTCCAGTCCATCAGTCTTCCTTCCCCATGCTCTTTTCCTTTCAGTAAACTACTCTGTTGTTGCCTAGACCTAACTCTTCATCACTTTTATTACTTCTTTCTTACCTCCCACATAAAATCAATCATCAAATTTCACCAATATTAATTTCAAAATGTATCCAGCATTCAGTCATCATTCACCATCTGTTTAATGCAGCCAGTACCGTTCCTTGCTAGACATGGACAACAGTTTCCTAACAGGTCCCATCTCTTCCTTGTTCTGCTCATTCACTGAAACATCAACACACGGACACTGCACAGAGTCTACTCTTGTCACCCCCCCCCGTGGCTGTCTAATCAGGACTTCTGAGATTAAAAATCCTTCTAATGCATGCTTAATTTCTCCACTCAGTCACTACACTCGCGGTTCTGTTTTAATGTTTGTGACTAAGTTCATGTAGTTTAGACTGCTCTCAAACTCGGAGTCCACCTCCACCTGCTAGGATTACAGGCATATACTACCATGGCCCATGCCATGCTCAGCTGTCCTCCTACTTCGGACACATAGATCAAGCCCTGAGACTGTATGCTTATTCTATCTCCCATTCAAAAGAGCTGGAGGGACTATTTGGTTCCAAAATACTGCCCCCCCCCCAGCTTTCTAGCTATCACATTCTTTCATTATTAATGTATTCAAACGTCATTTGACAAACATCTCTCTCCATACTATAAAATGAGTTACCCACATCTCTTTCTGGAACCTTTGTTATATTGATAATACCTAACAATGTAGACACCCTTTCTACTTCATAATCTTCAAAATGAGTCTATGAAATATGTTTTACTATTTCTAAATTTTTACAAGATTTCCAGATATTTTATCTTTTGGTCTTTACTGGTCAACTTTTTTGCCCTGTTTTGATAATTGTACAGATAGGAAATGTGGGGCTCAAGGGTTCAAGACAATGACTAAAAACTCATAGCAAAAAAAGGGGGGGGGGTAACCGGTGTTCAAATGTTCTGCTTCTTTCTAAGCAAGAGCTGTTGTGCCTGTATCACAGATTAGGTTTGTGTCATTCCCTGCATAGTTTAGGTCCTTGTTCTTACTCAGTCACCAAGACACATTGAATCAATACTTATTTCTTACCTAATAAATACCATAAATTATACATAGTATAACACTGCCTGGGAAATTCACTAGTCTAGAAATTATGTAAGTTAAGCTTGAGATTTATATAATTTTAATGATTTTTCTGTTTTATTTGCTAACTTTTATACCTTTTCATAATGCTAAACTTCCCTTTGTTTGCTATCTATATTTGATCTTTGAATTAAAATCTCTCTCAAATAATAGCTAGTACATGTCTTAAGTATATTCCAATAATAATACAAAGCATATTTATTTAGAAGCTTCGCAATGTACTTTTACACCAAGGTCATGATAAATACAACCTCCTATTCACTATGCACATAGAGAAAGGTAAAGGTTGTTTAAGTGTAGCTCTGTTTTATGAAGACAGAAGCCGGTACAGAATTAAAGCAGTTAAAGACCTATTGATGTAGTTCTTGATTGCAGCAGCAATGTAGACGTCGTGGCTGGTAATCACGTTAGCTTGTTTCAGTGTTTATACAACAGCAGGATAAAGAGAAGTCACCTATGACAACATCCTGAACACCACAAACATTACTGTATAACCAGATATGCTTTAAAGATGATGACAGTAGCTTTGTTGCTTAATCAATGTAATCCCATATCTATATATTAAGAAAATGAGCACTTTAAATCCCTGAAATCACTATTCGTAATAATAGTTTTATTCTATTCCCAGCAAAGCCATCTCAAATCAATGTTTCACTAAAATTCTGGAGAGATGTTCTGAGAAGAAAAGCCTCAGGAATTAGAATTACTGTCATTAATCTGCTGTCTATCCTCAACATCCCTTTCCTTCCTTTCTTTCATGTTATATGTAAATCACTATTGTGACTATAACTAAAAATTTAAATTCACTGATAGAAAATTACATATTTGCTTCTAAGGCTAATTTATGATCAGTTGGATTTATATGTATCCAAACTAACTTTTATTAAATAGGTAGGCAAATTTCTGGTAGGATAGAGAGAAGGCAAGTCTGTGGACTATGGGTGATGCAAGATTATTGCAAGTGAAACCTGATGATTCTGCTTAAAGAGAATGAAAGGATAGAGGCATCTATAGAGAACACCAAGTGGTTAAAGTTGTGGAATTTGCATTTGATATTTAAGTATTCAGCCCCTTTTATCCCCTTTCTTCTCTCTCTCTGTCTGTCTCTGTCTTTCACACAAATATATCTATCATATATCTATCATCTACCTATCTATCTACCATCTACCTAGGTTGGATGAACACAAGTCCATATTTCTGAGTTATCTTTATTTTGACCTCTAAATATTAAACATCTTTGAGCAAAAATTCACCATTTTTACAAATAGACATATGTCTATGTCTAAATATTACACTATAAATATACTATCTTGTGTAGTGACAACGGCTTTGTAAATATGATAGGACCTTGGGATAAGAGAGAGATTATTCTAGATGATTTTTTAAACTCATAGGAGTCCTGAGAAGTGGGAAAGAGAAGAAAATTAGGAAGATATAAGGCTATTGGGTTCTTTTAAAGATAAAGGAAAGAAACCACACAAGAAGAACATTTCAAGGCTTTCTTCCTGGCTAGGAAGACTGATCCATTATAAAGTGTTTCTCACACAAGTCTGGTGACGTCAGTTCAGTCTTTGCTTGTGAACCATGGTGTGACTGCCCACACTAGCAATGATGATGATATAAAAGGTGAAATGAACTCTTCAGGAGCCCTTAGAAAAAAACACAGCTGCACTGGGGATCTTGATTTTAGTCTACTGAGGCTACACCCAACCTCTGATATGCAGGAAAATACATTCAACAAATACATGTATTGTTTGAAGACCCTAGTTTCAAGTAATTTAAAGCATCCAAAAAACAAATAAACAAAAAAATCAAAAACCTTTCCTTACTTATGTATAGTCTTTTTGACTAGAAGACATGTGTAGATTTATATGCAAGAGTTAAAGCATATCTCCCATAAGAAGAAAACCACGCACTAACAGTACCAATAAGAGCATTATATTAAACACTGGAATGAAGCAATGAAATATGTTTCATACACATCAGTATTCCCAGGAACATTCCCTGCCATGCTTGCTTTGTTCTATATTTTGTTTAGTCTCTTGCTTTTTTACATTTTCTTTTACATTTATAGTTTACAAAAAAAACACTATTTTTCTTTCATTTTATAAACCTTGATATGGACAAAGAAAAAAACTCTATCCTTTTTTTGTTACTGCTTACCATATTGTTGTTGTTGTTGTTGTTGTTGTTTTAGACTAGTCTAGCTTCTGAGCTGAACTGTAATTCTGTTTTCAGCTTTGCTCTAAGTTAACTTTTCTTCATATTTCTACTAAAGTAAAGATGTTTTCACTGCCATTTTAAACATCATTTGTTAATTTATATCACACACAAAAACTGTATAGTGATTAAAAATCCTTTGATATTAAAGTATAATGAAGTAAATCCTCTTTTGAAATATGAAAACGTTTGGATAAGAATGAAGTATAGATATTAATAAATGGCGTACATTACACCTCCAGTGAGTTTAGGAAGAAGACTTATTAAAAGTATCATCTAAGGTTCAGGTAGGTTTTCTCACCATACTTAACTAAATTTAGATAAACCCTCACAGGAATGCCCAGAGGCTAACCTAATCTCTACAACTTCTTAAATCCTACTAGAGCCTTTCAATGTCCCATTGTGTTCAATGTCTTGGAAACTTTTAAAACTAATTCTCAGTTATCTCATCTGGGTGAATAAAATTGTCCTAATCAACACTTTAACACAACATGACATAATATACTGAAACAACATGAGTACTTCTAGTAAAAACTTTTAGAAGACTTCAATAAATGTTATTTGGTTTTTTAAATTGATAGAACCAGTGACATTAATAATATTCTGAAAAAAACTTCTAATTTCACATTCAATGTCATATCACTTTCAGTGGTTTCCTAGTTCTTATCTCTTGTAAAATAATGTTTTCTCATGTAATAATCTTCAAGGAACAAATGAAAAAGTTGATACGAAACTTTAATTTTCTTTGGAAATATCTAAATATCTATCATAAATCATGCTTGAATAGATTTTATTAATTGTTTATAAAATCTATTTCTGATATCCTTATAATTATTATACCTCACTTTTAGATAACCCATTTCTTTCTCTTTTTTTTTTTTGCTTGTCTTATGCAATGGCCTTATTTTTTAAATAAATTTATTTATTTTATATCAATCACAGGTTAGGTTTTTGCATCCCATGCGTAGCCCCCTCCCTCATTCCCTCCCATCCTCCCCAACCCTCCCTCAACTCCTCCCTGCCCCCTCCAAGTCCACCAACGGGGGAGGATCTCCTCCCTTCCATCTGACCCCAGATCATCTTGTCTCCTCAGGGCTGGCTGCAATACCTTCCCCTGGGATCTAGCCAGGCTGTTACTGCCTGGCATGTATGGGGGAAGGTCGAAGAGTCAGCCATCAAGCTCAAGACTGAAACAGTCCCTGTTTCCCTTACTAGGGTCTTCAGTTTGACAATGAGCTATCATGGGCCACATCTGAGCAGGGGTTCTAGGTCATATCCATATATGGTCCTTGGTTGGAGAAACTGTCTCATATAAGACCCCTGTGCCCAGCTCAGTTTGATCTTTGTGGAGCTCTTGTTCTTCCGCAGTCTTACTAACTTCCCTTATTTTTATTATTACTTCCCGCCCTCTGCCAAGGGCTTA
>CM053755.1:5031694-5098134 GCA_028658305.1 Pachyuromys duprasi
TGCAGGCTGGTCACCCTTCTGGTCTCGAGGTTTTGATCCTCATACTGTGCTAGATGCTGAGTGTCCCATTTTCAGATGTCAGCTGGGGGCTCCGTGCTCTGCCCTGGGCTTGCTGCTAAGGGCTCTCCCCTGGACTGGAGACTTGGCGCCCCCTTCAGGGCCAGAGGCTGTGCACCTAGGTCTGAGATGATATTTGGGGCACACACAGTGGGTCTGGATTGGTTGCAGGCGTTGCCGAGCAGTATGCATCCACTGTATGCAGGCCTGTCTGAAATGGTGCCCAAGGCCTTCTCAGACCAGCCCGTGGACACACACAAGGACTGAGGTGGTAGCTGGTGGACCCACATGCGCAGGCTGGTTAAAACTGTCTCCTAGGCCCTCTCAGTCTGAGGTGTTTCCGGTGGACGTGATTGGTGTGCACCTGCTGAATGCCCGCCGGTTGAAGCACCCCGCAGTGTGCAGGCCAGTCAAAACGGTCTCCTAGGCCCTCTCAGTCTGGTTCCTGTACACACACACACACACACACACACACACACACAGGGACTGAGGTGGTATCTGGCAGACGGGATTGGTGTGTGCCTGCTGTATGCCCGCTGGTTGAGACAGAACTGGGGTCTTTCTTAGACTGGCCCGTGGACTCACACACGGACTGATGTGGTTATTGGCGGACCCGCAGTGTGCAAGTCAGTCAAAACGGTATCAGTTCCTCCTCTGTCTGGCCCAAAGGCTGTGAGACCCAGTCTAGTATTGCAGCTGCGGGCGCCCAGTGTGGCTGCTCGTTCAGATCAGAGCTGTGCGCCGCTGGTCACCCAAAGATTTTTCCAGGGAATAACTGGGTGTCCCTAGGATTTTCCCACTTGATTTCCTCACCGTAGGAGTTCCGCTTACCTGGCAATCACAAATGCTGGTGTTTTAGGTCCCAGAGTTCAGTCTCCTGGTCTCTGCGTTGTTTCTGCTGTCCTACTCCTCAGAAACGGTGTCCTCTCGTGGCAGCCATCTTGGATCTCCCCCATTTCTTTCAAATGCAGAATTGAAATGATTTTCTAACAGATTATGATTTATGATAGTATCTGTACTGGATAGCATTGACAGTCAGTTTGACATAAAATGGCATTTCAGGCAAAAAGTTTTAATGAGAAGTTACGTAGATTAGCGCGGTATGTAGGCATGTCTGCCGGGGATTGTCTTGACTGTTAATTGATGTAAGTAGATTCTAACCATTTTGGACAGAATTATTTCATGTACTGGTCCCTGGACTGGATAAGAGCAAAGCAAGATAGAGGAGTACTAAAAAAGCAAGCAGCTTTGTCTTCCCCTTGCTCTTGATGCTTTTACATGCATACCTTGATGTCCCTGCAGTGAAGTAGCCTGGAGTTATAAGCCATATAACCTCCTCCTCTATGTTGCAATTCATCAGGTATTTCAGAGCAACAAATGAAACCAAGACAGTATCAAAGGAAAGTTATACAAAAGGTATTTTTCTTCTGGAACAAACATGCTTCAAAGAGAATTCAATGATTTTATTTTTTAAACTGATGCCTATATTAGCATATTTACTAAGAAAGCACACCTCAATTATAGAAATGAAGACATTCCAGACTGTAAGTTTCTGTACAATTGGCAATAATGTCTTGTACATCTAACATTCATTGAAGGTTAATCTCATGTAGTGCCACACCACAACAGAAAACAAGACAAAATAAGTTGTAGAATTTTTACATAAAATCTAATTAGTGATAACAATTATTATTCTTGATATAGAGGGGACTTTACTCTGTTGTCCAGGTTGGTGAAAAAACTGTGGTTTTCCTCCATGTCCAGTGTCCTAGGTGCTGAGATTATAGATAGGAGCCTCCACTGCTGGCTTTCCCTACTACCTTATTTTTTTATTTTGTTTTAAATATAAATGTATTATTTAGGTTATTACATGCTATTTTCTTTTAACTTCACTTTCAGTGATTTCCTGGTGATTCATTAACAGGATGGCCAGGAATTTCTAACCTCAAAACTCACTAACGCTGGTCCAGACTTAGCTCTGACTCTATGATGCTGACCTTTGTTTTAATTAGAAGAGCTGAACTGTTTTATGAGAAAAAGTACTGGAACTCCAAAGAGAGAGCACCATTTTCACAAATATTTTAATGAACCTCGGGATGAAACTATTAAACTTGGATGAAATATTAAAAGCTGCATCAGTACTAACTTGATTTTTTAGTATCCATTAATTAACTCAATTAATTTCCTTTTGTTTAATGAACTTACCTTCATTGACATTTGTGCTTTTCTTTTTGGGGGAACAGGGTTCTTTTTGCTTATTTGTATGTTTTAGCAGGAATAAAAAGCAAGCTCAGCAAACCATAAATTCTGATTTTTTTATACACAAATGTATTTCTGGAAGCCAAGACTTAGTGATTTATGAAGATGCACTTCATTTTTAAATATATTGAGGAACTGGAAAACTAACAGGAGAAACATGTTGCTTCACACAAATATCATAATAACTAAAAATTAACTGCAGTTACTGTCCAGTAACCATTTCAACCTTTTCTCTATTCAGTAAAGAATAATTAAAGTAAATTATTTTTGGTTATTCTGAAGTATAACTTACATTATATTTATAAATATCTTATTTTTATATAGAGTTTTCTATACTCTTTTTAAAATTAGTCTTAGATTAGAAAATAAACCTCCAAACTGAGGTGCTGTATTGACTTAAATAAAAATATGTTGCACTTTTAAAAGTATGCTAAACCTATTCTTTTAAGTGTCTCTTTAGAGATTTTTCACTTACAACATATGATCACAGAGGTTAGCTTTATTTAATGAATTATTATTTTGATTACATAACTCCTAAATATGTTTTCAATGAAGATATATGTGTCAATTTTTATTTTGAAAGGGAATCTTTCAAGAAAGAATTGCCTCACTGTTAGTCTTTAGTGAATTAAAAATTTTGTCAATCATTTATCATTAGATTTTAAAAGTTAATTCTCTATTCACTTTGTAATCCCCAAACTTGCTCACAGGTTTCTACTTGAGCCCTTTTAGGAAACTGACTCAAATGTGTGTTGTAGAAAATTCCAGGGCTAAGATTTTTTAAAGATTCTTTATTACTTTTTAAGGAACTGGAAAATAAGAAAGAAATTAAAGAGTAATATTTTTCCCTAAGCATAGGAAATGACAAAACTACAAAATCAAACCATCAATTGGTCTGTTTTCTTTTTTCTTCTTTTGTTTCTTTTGTTTGTTTGTTTTTGTTTTTTCATGTAAGGTTGCCGAATGACCAGAACTGTTATACTGTTGATCTCTTACAGTCCTTAAATAGATAAACCTTATTCATAACATTGAAGTTTGGGAAAGTGTAAAGTTGCTCAACAACCTCCTCCCCACCCCCCATGAGTAGCTAGCTAAACAAGTGAAAATTAAGAGATATTAGGACAAAATGATTCGAGTTTGACAGACTGCTGATTCGTCAGGATTAAGACACCAGGGCTGGGGGATTCTGTCTCCTTAGTAGGTTGTGTAGGTTGTCACTGTTTCTCTGTGCACTTTATTAGCAGGTCAAATGAGCAAAGGCAAGTTGAGTTTCTAACCATTTTACCAAGCCTGTGAAATTTGAAGAAACATTCTGTAGAGAAAGCCACAGAAACACTTGATTATTTTTGTACTCATATTCTAAAAAGGACAAAAAAAGGAATAAATTGAATGCAGACCCTCACTCATTAAAGAGACATTATTAAACCAGATTTCTATTAGCTATATATTGAGAACAATTTGTTACTCCAAATCTCTATTCTGTTGTTAATGTAATAATTACAATAAAAACAGAGGGGAAAGTGCTTTGAATCTTCCTTCCTGGAGGACAGAGGTTGGAGCAAGGGTGAGATTTCAACAAAGCAAGATTATGAGTGGCTGTGAATTATACATGACAGCACAGTTACATACCTACTTTATCTCAAATTAGAGCCAGACACCATGAAGCAACATGTCCTTACCGCGGCCTCAGTGAGCACTGGTGGCAAGAATAGGTTTCAGTCCAGCACATTTCTTTTTTAAAGAAACAGATAATTAAGTATCACCTAACTCTGTATCTTTTGAAAGGTTAACACATCCAAGTTTTTCAAGAAATACAGTGACCTGGGTAGCCTGCCAGTACAGTTTCTGAGGTTTGGCATTTTTGTTGTTGTTAGTGCTGTTTTTTTTTTAGCATTTCACATTTTATATTAGTGTGAAAATTATGTAATATCAGAGAAGATCTAATTTTCTTAAGAAGTTGTTTTCTCAGTGCTGTCCAAGGCAGGAATGTCTGAATTTCAGAGAGTCAGAAAGAGGAGGCACCAACTGTCATGTCTTTGAGGGGAACAGGGAGGAGAGCAGTTTCTCATGGCAGGTGTGCCTTCATTTCTCAGGGGCTACTCTCCAAGCCATCCCACCTACATTGCTCTGCACTGAATTCTTTTCTTCCATAAGAGCTGCATTTCCCACATCAGCTTCAGTTAAAGTAGTGGAGATCGTCATTTCATTTGCAAATGTCTGTTACGGCAACATTTTCATATAATAGCAGTAAAACATTTTCATTACTATGGAAATAAAATATAAAATGTTCTAGATTTTTATGCAGTGTTGAGTATATAAGAAAGGTCTGTTCTGACACTGATAAAACAAATTCAATAATCAAAACGAACCTCCCTTCCCTCTCCATTTCATGTATTGTCTCTTTAGTATGCTATTTATGCCTACGAACTCATAATCTTTTCAGGTATTTTATGAATCCCTTAAATATATGAAAGTATTTGCATGTTTTTAAACTTAATGAAGATGAACATTTTTATGAAGTCTGTAGCTTTTTTAGTTTTGCTGTTGTTGTTACATGTAGGTATGTAGGTTTATAAAATAATTGTTTCATAGTTGACAGATGTGACTCAACTTCCCTCATTGTCAGAACTGAATGATTTTGTTACTGAATTTACTACCCTACCCTATTTACAGCCCCAGTGTAGATGAAAGGGTAAGGTGACTATAATTCATAGTGAAATATAAATCATGCAAACAGCACTGGATGGTCTTGGGGAAAGTTGTAAGATACATGCTCAAATGAACACACTTGAATGGTAGAACCACTCATTCATAGATAAAACCATTCCAGCATAGGCCTAGAGATTCCATTCATGCTGCCTAGCTGCTCTATTGCTAGAAGGCATTATGCAAGCTACTGCAATGAAAAAATAATTCTCAATATTACCCAGCTGTGGAACATATCAGTTACAATAATAGCTGTCCTGACAAAATTACTCATTGGCACAATAGTGGCATGAACATCATGAAAGTAATCACCCATTTTCCAAGTTAGTTTAAGTCCCACTCTACAAGAGGAAAGCTATCCCAGCACCATATTGGGTCAAGATCCCATGGTTAGACAAGACAAAGTTCCCTAGAAGAGAACATACTACTTTCATGCTGCTAAATGGATGCCATCTAAAACTGATGCCTAATTACTTACTATTATACCTATAGATTAAAGCATCTCTCAACCATTTTCTCTGGAGTGTCTACTTGAGGTTGATGGTGATTAACACAGATATCAATACAAAGTGGCAAGAATAGGACATTACAGGATGTTCTTCGTTAAAGGACACACCTATACCACATCCCAGACACACTCCATTCAAAAACTTCAGGGATCTCTGCAGGAGAGTGGATGGAGAGAGTGTAAACCCAGATTCAGTTAACGAATATGAGTACGCATGAGGACAAGAGAAGCATAGCTCCACATATGGACTACACGCAAATGGGAGAACACACACAAGATCTGTGTGAGCCCAAGATGCACCGTAGCTTAGTGCATCTGGACACACAGCCCCATCCACAGGCACGGAGCGAATAGCAACTGTGAGGTACTGGGAGAGGAAGAGACAGTTCCGTTAAGAGTGTATCCTCTGACAAGTGGAAGACGATATACGCGAAATTTTTGTGCAACAAATACCAGTTTTGAAGAGTTTTAAAAAGTAAAAGAACAGAGAGTTGGGTAGGTAGAGGAGCAAGATGTAGATCCGGGAAGAGTTAAAGGAAAAGGGACAATATGGTCATAACACATTTTGGAAAATTCAAAAATCTCAAATAACTCATAAAAACCCTAAAACCTTTTGAGTTTGGTATTATTTCTACATTAAAAAGTATACTTCCAACTTTCATTATAGACAGCTTGTTAAAGACTAATATATATATATATACACATATATATATGAATGTAATATATATATATATGTATGTAAGAATTCTAAGCAAGAATAAATATTGAGTTCTATTGCCATAATTTTTGCTTTTAATATTTTCATTAACTTCTTTTGATACATTTCTTCTTTAATAAAAATCTTGATATTGTATTATCCTTGTATTTTGAGGATACGATTCAAGTCTGTCATGATGTAGCAATATTGTTTTAAAAATGAAATGTGCGTATATATACAATCTTGTTATATATAAACAGAGAGAGAAAGAGAGAGACATGGTTCCCTAGCATTTACTTAGAATGTTACCTGTTACCTCTATATCAATACATGAAATTAGCTCTCTGACATGAACTGATTGGCCTGCTCTTTGACCACCTCCCCCTGAGGGGGAGCAGCCTTACCAGGCCACAGAGGAAGACATTGCAGCCAGTCCTGATGAGACCTGGTAAGCTAGGGTCAGAGGACCTCCTCCCCTATCAATGGACTTGGAGAGGGGCTTGGGAGGAGAAGAGGGAGGGAGGGTGGGACTGGGAAGGATTGACGGAGGGGGTTACAGCTGGGACACAAAGTGAATAAACTGTAATTAACATAAAAATAAAAAGAAATAACGTATGCAGTAGAGCTATAAAAAAAGAAATTAACTCTTAATTTTCTTATTTTATTTTGCTTGCATATCCCCTCGCCAAAGCTCTGAAGATAGACTGATGGTTGTGCCAGACTTGAATAATAATTATTTCACTAATATTTTTTGGAGATTTGTGCTAGTGTTTATAGCTATACGTTTTTAAAAGTTCTACACCAACTCTATCTTTAAAATCTTAACATGTAGCATTTTATTAAACATCATTCTTTGCTTTGTCCTACTGCTCAGCAGAGATTTTAAAATTCTAAATTATTTTACTTTTTGACAATTTCACATCTGTGTATAATGTATTTCTGTGATTTTTTTCAAACAAGGACATACCAATGCAATGTGATTTTTAAAATTAACTTATTTATTAACTTTACACCCTAATCTTAGCCCCATCCATTTTCTCCTTCCAGCCACACCCCTTTCCCTCCTCTCCTACTCCTCAGAAAAGGGGAGCCATCCCCTCAAACATCCAAGAAGTCAAGGACGTTATGAAATGATGAAACCTAAGAACAATAGGAAGAGAAGAAAGAGAAGATTCCCAGCTTCAAATCCCAGAAAATATTTTCAACAGAATCATAGGAGAAATTTTTTCTAACCTAGAGAAAGAGATGCCTATAAACATACAAGAGTCCTACAGATTATCAAATAGATTGGACCAGGAAAAGAAATCCTCCCGCCACATAGTAATCAAAACATTAAATGTACAAAGTAAAGAGAAAATATTAAAAGCTCCAAGTGGAAAATGCCAAGCAACATACAAAAGCAGGCCTATCATTATCACACTTGATTTCTCAACAGAGACTGTGAAAGCCAGAGGGGCCTAAGATGCTGTGCAGATGCTGGTGACTTTTATATCACTCATTACCCCCTCATCCTCCTCCCACTCCTGCTGAACCCCTTTTTATCAACAATCCCCCTTTCACATGTTTTTTAAAAATTATTTTGGGTTCCACTGAGTTTAGTTACAGTTGGTTGTATGAATATGGGCAGGAGCTTTACCAGAGAATGTGCAACTTAAGAGTGGGTATACCATTGAAAAGAATGAATTACCCTTCCCAGGCAGCTGTGAACTCTCAGTAGCACCTAGGGAGGCTTGGTGCCTCGTGTGTGTCTTGGCAAACAATGAATGTTGTCTGGTCCCACCCTTGTGCTGGGCTTTTTGCAGGGTCTGAGAGCGTATGTGTACAAGAACCATGCCACCTCACAACTCTCCTCTCCATCCTCCAATTCATTTTTGTTTTTTTTTTGTTGTTATTGTTTCTTTGTGAGATATAGTCTTTTAATGCAGCCCTGGCTGTTCTAGAGTTTTTCATGTAGAACCAACTGGCCTTGAACGCATAGAAATTTACCTGCCTCAGCCTCCAGAGCGGTAAGGTTGAATGCCTGTGGAACCATGCTGTGCTTCTCCAGCTCTTAGTTTCTTTCCCAAACTCTTCTCTATCTCAAGGCTTTGAAGGTGTAGAGTTCCTGTAGCTGATAACAACTGATCATATTAATGCTTATTGTTTTGTTTGAAAATGGGATTTACACGATAATGGTTCACTTAAAGATAACAGGATCACTTAAAGATTTTATAAATAAACATGGTAATGTGTGTGTTTTTTATTAACTATCTAGACTAATTCATAATGATACAGTACACAGGTGTTATTTTCAGTTTTCTACTGTTACTGCTTTCCTTTGCAAATTATTGCAGTGGTTCAGGTAAGCATGGAACCCATAGGCTCGTATTTGGCGCTATTTGAAAGGCTTACAAAGTGTAACTTTGTCGACGTAGGTGTGGCCTTGCTGGAGAAATGTGTCACTAGGAGTTGGCTTTATGGTTTCAAATGCCCTAGGGAGTCCCAGTATCCCTTCCTGCTGGCTTTGGATCCAGATGTGGAATGCAGCTGTGCACTACAGCACTATGTCTAGGTGCATCCTGCCATGCTACTCACAGTGCTGACAATGGACTAAATGCTGAAACTGTAAGCAAGCCCCAATTAAATATTTTACGAGAATTCCTTGATTTTGGCGTCTCTTCACAGCTACAGAACACGGACTATGACAGTTATCAATTAGAAATAGCGTGTGCATTAGGGATCGGGGTGTGTACCCACTTCATTCCGCTCCAGGGCCTCGTTCATATGGACTAATACAGGCCCTATGCACGCTCTGTTAATTCATGTATGTGTTGGTCCTGTTGTGATTAGAAGGCCTTGTTTCCTGGATGTTCTTTATCCTTCTGGCTCTTCTATTCTTTCTGCCTCCTCTTCCGTAGGGTTCCCTGAGCTCCAAGGGGAGGGATCTGATGAAGACATCTTGTTTAATGCTGAATGTTCTGAGATTTCTCACTTTCTATATATTGTTCGGCTGTGAATCTCTGTGTTTGTTTCCATCTGCTGCGGGAAGAAGCTCCTCTGAGGATGACTGAGCGAGGCACTGATCTACGAGCACAGCAGAATGGCATTCAGAATAGTTTCTGGTTATCCCGTAGGCTCCAGGCTCTCTAATTTGAGGCTCTTGGGCACTCAAGGAGCATCCTGTATGGGTATCATCTCATGGTGTGGGTCTTAAATCTAGTTAGATATTAGTTGGTTACAACCATAGGCTTTGTGCTATCCTTGCCCTAGTGTACCTTGCTGTTAGAACACCATTGTATGTTGAAAAATTTGTTGCTGTTTTGGCGTGTGTTTTTCTCTTTTGGTAGTGTACAGAATACCTTCCAGTACAGACTAGCCTAGTCCGTAGGGGCAAAAGCTTTGTGTAGCCGTTGAGCCTTCTTAGGCATGGTCAATGGGTTGTGTAGGTGTCATTTTCAGCAATAAGGCCTTGCAGTTAGTTTGTGAAGAGCAATCCATATACAGCCTTTCCAACAGCTTTGGCTGTCTGTGGCTTCCCCGGGGGACTCCTTTGATAACAACGCGATTGTGTATAACCTTTCCCCTTCTGTAGCTTCATTTGCTGCGGAGAGATGTCCAGATGGAGCTTTGTCTCATTTGCGTTCGTCAATGTCATTAAAATCACTGTTGTATATGTCCATAATTTAGGAACCTTCTACTGAATTTGGTTTACATATGACCACTAAAACGGTACCTAATTTTATCTGTCCCTTCCAGTGTTCCCTCCCTCCTGCTTTTTTCCTTCTGCCTCCCATCTCCATCCTCCCATTCCTGCCCTCCCTAGCATTTCTACCCATAGTTACCTTGTCTACTTCTCCTTATTTAAAATATCTATCTGTCCCCTGGTCCCCTAAACTAACCTCTGTAGTTTTATGGATTGTAGTTTGCTTATCTTTGACTTAACATCTATATATAAGTGAATACACACCATATTTGTCTTTCTGTTGCTGAGAATTGTGACTTTTTTTTCTAGTTCTATGTATTTACCCGTGAATTTTGTTTAAAAAACACCATTGTGTATCTGTATCCCAGTTTTTTGTTGTTATTGTTGTTGTTTTCATTCATCTGTTGACAGAAACGCAGCTTATACCCAGTTTCTGGCCATTACGAATAAAGCAGCAATGAACATGGTTGAGCAATGGTCTCTGTAGTAAGATGAAGCATCATTTGGGTATAGAGTGGCACTGTGGAAATCCCTGTGGCATTTCCTCAAGAACATGGGGGCAGTTTACCTCAAGATCCAGAAGGAGATATGCAATTTAGAGAATAAAAGTAAAAATTTCAGATTACATGAAACAACCTACAGATTCAATGTATATGAAACAAAAAACAGCATTGTTCACAGAATCAGGGGAAAATCCTAAATTTTACAGGGAAAACCAAAACCACAAATTTATAAATAACCAAAGCATTTCAAACACAAGGAGAAGTCAGGAAGCATTATACTATCTTAATTCAAGATATGTTTCAAAGCTGTCCTAATCAAAACAATATGGAATTGGTGTAAATACAGAATGAAAGCCAGGAATCAGAAGGAAGAGTTTAAAAGTCAACCCATGCCTCAACAGTGAACAGTTTTTCAGCAAAGATATATCCAAAGAATATTCACAGGAAAAATGATAGTTTTTTTTAATAAATAGTGCTGGAAAACCTGAACACAAATATACAAAAGGCTAAAAATAGATCTCTATCTCTTATCATCTGGAAAAATAAACCTCATGGAATTAAAGGCATCAAGGGAGACAAAATACTCTGAAAAGCTAGAAGATAAATGTAAAGAGAACTTTTATTCTCCTGTTTCAGTAGATGTCTGGGAGGCTTACTGCCTCCTTCTGTAACCAAGGTTTAGTCCTGGAATCTTCTAGCCTACAATCCAACCTAGCTCTAGAGCATTTTCAGCCTCAGAGACTTAATACTTAATAAGCTCACTGCTTCTTGCTCTTACTGAGCTCTGGGCTGGCTGGTTTAATTCAGCTGTTCCAACTCAAACTTCTCTTTCAACTAACTTATTCAATCTGGGTTTTCTCTAGGTCTTTGTTCGGCCTCAAACGAACTCAGGCAATCTTTTCTAATCCTCTGGCTCCTTCTCATTCTCTAGCTCATTCTGTCTTCACCTGAGTTCTCTCTCTTTGCAACCTGTCTCTCCATCACTGTCCAGGTAAAATTGTCTCCTCTCTCTGTATTGCCCCTTGGTAGCTTCCCTTTCCTCTCTATTCTCATGATAGTTGGGCATATCCTATTCTGTCAAATCTTTCTATTATTAATCACCTTTTCTGCCACTCAATTAGGCATTACTATTAAACACGGATTCTTCCTTCTACAAACTAACCTTACCTTCATTGTTTGGGATTAAGGGCATGTACCACCATACCTGGACCTAAGCTTTTCTTTACCTGATACTTGCTCTATAACAGGCTGGCCTTGAAATCAGGTCTGCTTGCCTCTGCATCCTAGGTTAAAGGTGTGTTTGTATTCCAGCCAGATCACACAGACCTAGATGGTTTTTGGATGTGGTCTCTTGCAAGAGCGGCCATTTCTGAATTGAAATTCCTCTACATAAAGAGGAGAGAGAAATAGGGAGATGCCCTAAAGCATAAGACACAAAACAAACATGCACTACAATATGATCCAGCAATCCCACTACTGCATAAGTATGCAAATGCAATGAAACCAACTCAGTAAAGAGACATCTGTGTGCCCATGTTTACTTCAGTAATATCAAAATTGCCAAGAAACAGGAACAATAGAAGTGTCTATCAAGTGATTAATGAGAAAATAAAAATGTGGAACATACATGCTAAGAGATATTAATCTGCCATAAAGAATCCAACCTTGTCATGTGTGACAATATAGACAGAGCTCAACTTCGTTGTATTAAGTGAATTAAGCCAGATTTAGAAGGACAAATACTGTGTGATTTCACTGGTGTGTGGAATCTAAAAGCAGAGCTGTTCTGGGGTTTGAGAATAGAGTAGTGGACAACAGAGGCTGCCTAGCTAAGAGGATCGTAAGGGAAAGAAGGGAGGTTGACTAGCAAGTACTAGATTATCGGCAGGAAACAGCAGGAAGTTCTGATTTGCTATTGCATGGCAAGGTCAGTAGAGAGGACAAAAGTGTTCTGCATACTTCAGAAAAGTGGAAGAAAATATTCTAAACATCTCCACAACAAAGAAATGAATATTTGAGGAGCTAGCTATATTTAACCTGATTTATACAGCACACAATGATGCATGCATCAAAAATATCATATGGAACTCTCTAAATATGTATAAATGATTTTTATGTTTTATGTATTGGTTAAAAATAAATTTATATAAAATACTTAACAGAAACACAAAGTAAAATTGTTATTCTCAAAAAATGGATACCTATCAACAGACAGTAAATTTTAGAATTTCATAATAATATCTTATGAATGCTAGATTCACATCTGTTAAGTAATTATAAATAGGGCCTAAGCACAGGATATCATGTATTGGGGAGTCACCACTAACTGAACTCCAACCATTTTGGTTTAATTAATATCTTTAATTTTTGAGACTGCTCTACATATATACAGTGAAATATGATCATATATACCTTTGAAGTTCACTCATATTGGCCAAACATGCCCACCCTCCCAAATCCTTTTTTGTTTGTTTGAGAGAGTATATTGCTAAGTTGCTTAGGGGGTCCTCCATCTTACCCTCCTGCCTTAAGTACAGGAGTAGCTAGAATTAGATATGCACCCTACAAGAGTACAGACACTTCAACTGTTCAACTTCCAGTAATGTTCCTCCTAATTTTGAAATTATTTATTGCTGTCAGTAATGAGTAAAACCAAATGTTAAATTGGAAAGTGTGGAGCATAGCTTTGCTATGTTCTTTTTCACATGGTATCACATCTCTGTTTATGTACCACAGCCTCTTACTTATTCATTGCAGACAAAACTGTGGCTTTGTGAATTGTCTGCAAGTTTCTGAGATATAAATTTCAGGTTATTTTGAAGTTGTGCCTGTTTGTATCATTCGCCCACTCAAGACATCACACATTCTTCAACCACCCCCTACACTTGGAACAGACACCCAATTAATACACGCCAGGCAGGCCACCTTGCTCTTCTCCTTCAAAAACTCCAAAAAAACCATCTGCTCTGGGAGGCTTTCCAGCTACAATAACCACCTACTACTTTCCATTGCCTGCAATCTCTGCATCAGTTTTTGAGCGCTGCTTACATAGCTTATTATTACAAAATCCGTAAGATATTTTCTAAATGCCATATACTGACACTTGACCTCCTTTCAAACATCTACATTCTCTAAGAATAATTGCATATTCCATGACAGAATAGAAAAATATAAGCTTCTAAATAGTAAGATTGATCTTGGATCCAAGATTTTATTCAAACCAGTTAGGTGTGCTGATTAATGTTGTGTGTCAAATCCCAATGAAATTTTTTTTATTTAAACTAAGTCTATTTTTACGAACATACTATCATGTAAAATGTAAACAATGAAATGCATTGTTTTTAAAAAAGCATACTTGAAATCTTAAAAGTTATTGCAAATGTCTCGCTAGGCAACAACAGTTAATTTTAATCTCATGATATTTTGATAAATTATTCCATGGAGAAAAACAGTGAAATACAAGTTGTTTTATCATAAAAAAGAATAAAAACCTGTTGGGTCTTTATTTTTTGAAGTTTTAAAATTATAGTTATAAATGCTGGATAATGGAAAGTCTTGAAAGTCTGTGAATCTCTTCCATCTTCAGGTCAGCTGTCACTGTCCAGATAGGAAGCTGATGCATCCTTGTCTGACTCATGCAGATGTTAAGGTGTTTGCTTTTGTACTTCCACAGTAGTGTTGCATGTCGTGAGGTACAAGCCAGAGTCTAAGGACTGCAGAATCTACATACTGGTGATACACACTAAGGAGTGCTGTGGGAGACATTTCCTAGGCTAGGAGGGTAAAGCCCTGTGTAGGGCTTTTGGGTGGCAGCATGGAGCCCAAATCATAAGAATTATAGAAGAAAGAGTTTAGAAGCAGATGTTGATCCTCTCACTCATTAAGTCAAAATGGAAAAGAAAACTACAGAGTAGAAAGAGGCTATCAAAGAATGCTAGGAGTAGTCATGAGAACATCTTACAGCTTCGGAAGACATGGTTGCTTTAGTAACTCATCCCTGAGTGAGGAAGACAGCAAGGACTCAAACTCATTCCCTGTCCAGCAGATCCAAGGAAGGCTCTAGACTGTGAGCATATATTTCAGGCCTTCGCACAGTAAGCACTGAAGAGTGCCGAGGTGAAATAGGAAGAGGTAAAGGTTAGGACAAATAAACGGTGGTTGTGGGTTCCTTTAAACAGTTCTCTTTCTCTATCACCCTAAGTACCTATGTTAGGAGGAAGTACATGTCCTCTGTCCGGAAGTGTCACTGTAGAAAGGAGGGAGAAGGAGGGGCAAAGCCAGCAAAGAGAGAAAGACACAGGGAATGCTGGTAGCAGCGTGGGTGGGGAAAATGTTTAGAAGAAGAAAGACTAGAATATTTGATAATCCAGTTGTTACCATGCCAATGGGAATGAAGACTGAAGGTCAAATTGGAGTTACTTGTAGAAATATACATATATATGTGTGTGTGTGTGTGTGTGTGTGTGTGTGTGTGTATATATATATATATATATATATATATATAACATTGGTCTTTTTTTAAGTAAGTACTGAATGTCTTATTGTTTATACCAACATAGTTATTGCAAAATAAATGTACTTAACCTGGCAGTTATTACCATTAACTCTGTTTCACAGTCACATAGATCATAAGCCTACCAAAAAGTTTAACTATATATCATTTAAGGACTATTTACTGCATACTGCCTATAACTCACATGACAGGCAATGACAATACAAGGGCAGACGTAACATATTTTTTGCCATGCCTTTAAAAGTTGAACATAATAATTGACATCAGTAATCATCCTGATTTAAAAACTTCTAAGATCATATCTCCTCACCCTATTAAAGAAAAAGTCATTCAACAAATTTGCTTTGAATTTTATTTGGAAAGGTACACCTGTTTTTGACTGTTTAGAAAATATTAATTATCACCATCAATATGCTTGCAATATTTCCTGCCAAATAGAAAAGAGCAGGCATGGCATACATATCTGGGCATAAACATTTCAAGATCACATGACGTATTTTACATAAGTGTGAATCTAAAACCCTAACCCAGTGTGTATATACTGTTTCTTTATTTACACAAAAAGGCAAAGGTCAACAGCCTTCTTAGGATGTGAAACAACAAGGCAATTACCTGTTCTGTTAACAATGTTCCCATATAAACACTTCAAAATCAGCCTCCAAATGCTATCTATCTTGAAAGTAAGGGGCCTGGGGTTTGATTCCTCCTTTATTGGGAAGTGCTGGCACTTCCATCTACTTAGGCACAGAAGAAATAAACACACAGTGAGCAGGATTTGATGTTTGTTGTTTGGGAATCACTTACCATGTAAGTGTATCTTGATAAGGACATTTATTACCTGAAATCCATGGATAAAATTCTCTGAGGGGAATTAAATATAGAACTTCATCCATAAGACAAACCACAAAGGGAGACAGAATGCCTTCATACCACACAGGGAAATTTCTAGCTAGTATCTGAAAATGAAAAGGCTAAGATAATCTAATACAACTGCCTGTGCAAATAACAATAGTCATGGTTCACACATCTGGGGTTTACTGTATCTCAGGTACCCTTTTCAGATTCTGACGTGAATTAACTTATTTATATAGCAGCAGTTCTCAACCTGTGGGTCGCAACCCCTTGAGGGGCTAGTTGGTCAAAAGACTCTTGCACAGTGCTTGTCTAAGAACATTGGGAAAACACAGATATTTACATTACAATTTATAACAATAACAAAATCACAGTTATAAAGTAGCAACAAAAATAATTTTATGTTTGGGGTCACCACAAAATGAAGAACATATTAAAGCACTGCCTTGTAGGAAAAGAACAAATACTATACCATTTCACAAAGTAGCCTGTACCAGGGTCTCCCTGGCTGGAAAGCAAAGGAGACTAAAGGTATAGTTTGGCCAGAAGGTTGCAGAATATGCATTGTATAGACATCAAATTTTCTGTTTTGATATATATTCTTCTTTCTAATACATAACCCAGCAGTGTTGAAGTACATCAGGAACTCTGGTTCATGGTTGCACGTGGTCTATGAGGATCAGAAACAGAAGGTGCTGTATTGTGCAAAATCTCTTTCTTGGTTGCTGGAACTCCCATACTCCCCAGGGTTGGTTTGTACCTGTATCACTTATACACTGCTCTCCTTCCTCGGTCTTCTGAATGGACATCAGACTATAAAACCTACAGTTCACATTCCCTTCCTCAGCACTGACATCCATCCTCAGTCTTCTGAACGCTTTCCCTCACAGTTAGAAAATCCCATCTGTTACGAGGGACACTGTTCTCTGATAGTAAATATTTTCGGCTTTATGGGTCATATGGTCTCTGTCATAACTCAGGTCTGCCTTTGGGGTTTAAATACAGCCATAAGACAGAGAAACCAGTAACCTTGGCTATGTGCCAACAGAAGCCTGGATCTGGCATATGTGGCCTAGTTTGCCAACCTGTGACCTAACTTGTGCAAATCAGGGAATGGTTTTTATTTTATTCTGCCTTTTAGAAAGAAATATAGTTATTTGAAAACTTGCTTCCACACTTAGAAAGGCCAGTTAAGTCCTCTCCTGGAGTCTTTCAAGATGATACTCTCAACTGAATCGTGATTATGGACTGGACAACCATATAAAGCCAATTCTTATGTGTCCTGTATTCCATAAAAGCTATTGTGTTTGTCACAATAGCCCGGTGAGTCATCTTTACACAGTCAGGGATACACAGAGGAACCATGTCTCCAAAAAGCCAAAGCCAAAAAATAAAAATAAAACACTTTCCAACTTACGAAGGCTATAACTTGTATAACCAGGAAGTATAACAATACAACACTCGCTTCTCTCTAATGCTTTGTTCTTACATTAACTAAACAGCAGTATTTATGTTGCACAAACATGCCATAGTGGACTACTAGCACATGAATTCAAAGCCTTAATTTTTAAAGTTTTCAAAGACTTTGAACTCTATTTTCATGCTCTTGGAATCACCCAGTATGACAGACATACTTTCCAATGTTTTAGAGTGTGATGCTTAACCTTTCTTTAACTGAGACCCATTAATACAGTTTTTCATGTTGTGGTGCTCTCCAGCCATAACATTATTTCGTTTCTACTTCATAATTGCAATTTTGCTACTGTTATGAATCATAATGTAAATATGTGATAGTCATGATATCTGATATGCAAACCTAAAGAGGTGACAACCTACCAGTTGAGAACCATCATTTCGAAGCTTTCTGGGTTCTTTCTTTAAAGCATCACTATTTCTTACTCACTGGAGTCAGAGAACAGGTTTTTCCTTGTTTGTATGGTTGAGTCTGTTTTAGAGACAGGTTTTATGAAATCCAGTGTTTGCCTGGAATTCCCTACATAGCTTTGAGTGGTCTTGAACTCCTGATTTTCCTGCCTCTGCCTCAGGAGTGCTAGGATTACAAGTCTGAGCCACCACGAGTGGTAATTTGAGGCAAATGGTAATAATACAACAAATTTCAATGGAAATGAAAAAGAAGAGAAATGGTATGACATTTTCACAAATATCACAATAAGGATTAAGAGTTACTCCTTCATTGTTGTAAGTGCAGTGGGGGTGGAGCTCCTAAATCTCAAATAATTTGCCAGGCCGGAAAGAAGCAGAATCAGATTCTCACAAAGACAGAATTAAAAACTTGTGGTTTTTATGTGATGTTATAAAGTGTTTTGAGGTGAACTTATCTGTGAAACTAAATACCATCTTCATATTTCTAAACCATCAATACCATCTTGGTTTCTATAGACTCTGATTAGAATTCTGTGTAATTCTCAGTGAGCATCGGTACAACCTGGCTGCGTGAATTGAACAGTGAAGTTAAAACCCACAGAAATAAGTTAAGTATGAGTTGTATTGCTGTTTATGCACCACAGTACTCAGAAGATTCTGAATGAAATTAAAATGCATCTCACTGGTGTAGAATCATGAACATTTGTCAAAATTGTTTTGTACAAAATTCCCTAGCTTTTCACAGCTGTATAAATGCTCCTGCAAAGAAATGAGCAGAGTGAATAAAAACAGATGTGGCCTTTTTGCGTATTATCAACAAAATCTCTCCTGTTTTCATCTTGCCAGTGTCTTAGCATAACTTCATTTATATCATAACTTCATTTATATCATAATTCTGTACATATAAGTGCAGGAAAACTACATGACATTGGCATGCCCATATTGGCCTTTAGCATAGTGTTTTGGTTACTCCTATTTCTCTAGAGATCACCTTTGCACAGGAACTAATTTTCTAACTAAAACCCCAAACTTTCATGCGGTGCACTCAAAGCTACACCAAACATACTCCATTCTACTAAATGTAATTGAGTCAGAACACTTAAAGGTATCTGAAATGAATGTTCACTGAGCATTCTCCATTTTGGTTCAGGAAATAGATTTAGGGAATTTTTTCAATACCCTGTGAATTTTAAGGAGAGGAAATTACTTTGGTTATTTAAAATAAGAGAAGCTTGGGCTCAGAGCCTTAAGTCTAAGCCAGGTGAAAAGGGTTGCCTCTGGAAAGCCACAGTGGCTGAGCTTTATAAGCTGTGTTTTCACAGTTCACGTTAAAATACCACACCACAGATATCCTAGTGAAACTCCATGTGCCACTCATCTTGAAAAGTTAACTGTCTCTTACTTTGTTCCTCCAACTGTTAGCCTTCGAAAGAGAGAGCCATGCCAGCCTTAGATTATCTTGTTATAACAGCTCAAATCACTGTAAGAGTTCACACAGAAATACATTTTGCAGCTCTTAATTGTTTCAGATTTCTACGAGAGTAGAATACATTTTAACAGGCCCCTCTGTAAGTGACATGATTATTTTATTCTAATCTGAAAACCCAATTATCACCTTGTTGCGGAAGACAAGGAACAGCTTTCGATGCTAGCTAATGTGTCCTATCAGTAGGACAGTTTGTCACTTATGAAATAATAGTCATCTTTGCAAATAAAATTGTTATAAAGCTCTATTGAATGAGGAAGAGTGATGGACCCCCTCACACTGTTACACATTAAAATTAACTTCCCACAGATTTTTAAACTGTTTACTACACGTTCACTGTGTTGGATCATAAAGTACAGGGAGAGCATTGACAAAATGTAAATGTGCTTCCTATCAGCTTTTAAGTACGCAGATTTCACACACCACATATATACATCATATGTGATCCTGTACACAAGTGGAAAAGCATGTTGTATGTCGCAGTAAGCAGAGGTCACAGCATACCTATAAACAGTAGGAAAGGCCCTGCACTGTCAAACCTTCAGGTGAACACTAGCCAACAGTTTCTGTTTGCAAGTAGCTGTTTTTCTGTTAAAATTTCTTTTGCTTGCTTTCATAGTGGCCATACAAAAAGAACTGTAATAATAAACACATCTAAGCTAAAATAAACAGTAAAAACATGTTTAAATAAAAGATAGGATTTGCTTATACTATTGAAATCCTTAAAATATTATTTTGCAAGATTATCACATACTTCTAAAATCATAATTATGTTGGATGTTTACAAACAAAATTAGCTATCTTGTGTGTTACAGGAATGCTATGATATATTTAATTTCTCCACGTTTTTACTTACAAGAAATATGGAACATTTTAAAGAATACCCTCCGTTTCCATGAGAAAATAATCTCAACCATTTTTGACTTTTTAAAAAAAAATATAGTTAGTAATGTTACATTTAAGGCAGAGTTTCAAAGCAGTGACTTTCAGTTTGACTGCAGCAAAGCCATTTCCCCATAGGGTTAAGGCTGGTTTGCTCATCCAAAGTGATCAAAGCTCCTTAATTAGTGAGCGGAGTGAAGAGCACTGATTGATGTCCTTTGACCTCCTGGTGCACACTGCTGAGATTTTGGCACATTTTAACAGACTCTCAAGCTCACTGGCTGGCATTCAAACGCGACTCGGATTACACTTTGTTAGAAGGGGTGCATACTTCCACATGAGAAGGACTACTGATGTAAATAATATAAGTTCCGGCCATGCCGCAAGCAAACAATGTCTTTGACAGTGAGCATATTCAGCCAGGACTCAGCCATTGTTCTCCAGAAGACTGAATGGTGGCAAGGCTGAGTGCGCGTGCGCTCGCGCCCTCTGCCGGCTGGATTCTACAACTTCTTCAACCTAATCAAAAATCTTTTAGAAACTTATAAAAAGTCATTTATTTCCTTCCTTCCTTCCTTCCTTCCTTCCTTCCTTCCTTCCTTCCTTCCTTCCTTCCTTCCTTCCTTCCTTCCTTCCTTCCTTCCTTCCTTCCTCCCTTATATCCTTACTCTCCCTCTTTCACATACTGGGAACTTATTAAGAATATATATTTTAAACTGAATTCCAAAATTACACCTTGAAGATTACTGTAAAATTATATCTCTATATTAATTATATTAAAATAAAATTTTAATGAATTTTTATTCTTTATTAATAACAAACTGTTAAACAAATTATAAGAAAATCATTCAAATACATTGTTTTTGATATATCAATTAAAATGAACAACCACAAAGTGTGCTTAATTTTTCTCAAAAGGTCTAAAATATAATTTGGCAATGATTTTAAGTTAATATCTTATATTTATTATTTTTAAATTTTAAAATAACCAAATTCAGTTAAATCACCTAGACCAAACTACTTTAAATCATTCCAAGTTTGAAAGTGACGGAACAAATGTGACTCCACTACGGCTGCAGCTGATCAGCTCTAGCTGTTTGCCTAAACTAGTAAGCTTTGCTGTCCACGGCATCAGTCTGGATGGTGCATCAATACCTCATAGCCAACCGATAAGAAATTTGTTTTTTCATCATCATCACCATCACCCCCACTTGGAACCTTTTGTCTATATTGTCCTATGACTTGGCATTGCTTTCATTTAATGTACATCCTTCCATTCCATTCTCTTATTTTCACACCCATACTCTCCACAGTTTCTAAGCTAGGCAAAAATCAACACTTTTCTCCCACAACTGAATTTTCTTAATCTTACAGCATAAAATCTGTTGTTTCATATTACTTCATTTGTGAAGTCATATATCTATATGTGTGTATGTACATTCACACACACACATATGTATGTATGTATGTATGTATGTATGTATGTATGTATGTATGTATGTATACACACTCATACACTTATATGTAGTAGCCCAGTTTGGGCTTGAACTTTTATGTTGTTGAGGATGACTGTGATCTTATAATCTTCCTACCTCCATCGCCCAAGTGCAGGGATTACAGATATGCCCCAACACACCTAATTTTATTTGGCAGATAAAGATCAGATTTGTGGCTTTATGCTTGGTAGCCAGGCACTCTACCAACTGAGCAAATACTCTAAGCCAACATCTGTGATATGTTAAAGGCAAAACTAAACATGTGCTGTCTCCTTTAGGCCTTTTGTCACTACAGAGTGGAAGAAGTCTGGGTTGAAGCACCTGCGCATAAGCGCACCAATCAGTTTCTGAGCAGGGGCTGCTGTCCAGATCCTACAGAATTTCTCCTTCTTACTGTCCACAAGAACAGTTACACATGTGCTCCTAATGACTAACTCAGGTTCTTCATTGCCAATCAAAGAAGTTGGATGAGGGAAGGCTGGGAATATCAGAGGGTCCTAGGGATGAAAATGGATGATTTAGAGAGAGAAAGTCTGAGTTTGGGGGAAGTGATGATGTTATGAACAGCAACTACAATATCTACTGGTTACTTAATATTTGGTGATCACTATTAAAGAGCCATTACCAAATATTAAATAATCTTACTAAAGGGCAAAGTTGGAAGGTGGATCCTTATGAGAAACTGGAATGTGACATTCATAGCATCTTTAGGTTTTATACTTTCCTTTCTAAAGCTTTCCAGAAAATTTAGCCATTAAGGAGATGCTTTCTTTGTATTTTGGGACCAATTACTATCAATATATATAGTATGAGCATTGCTTTGGGTCAAATCCTCTACTTGTATATTGTTCTTGTATAACAAAGAGAAGAAAATATAGACTTGAAAATGCTACATACATGAATATTTTTCTGTTCAAAGAACAGTATCTTTGAGAGAATCCTTTTTCTTCCCCAAAGAAAACCAGCCATTTCAAGTTAATATTTTAGAATTAACTTTGTTCAGCCTGAAAATGATGCTGAACATGGCCATGAAACCACTTATTTTCTAAAATAAGGTATTAGTAATTAATGCTTAGGTGGAACCAGGAGCCGCCGAGAGCATCTAATTAGTTCCAATTAGCCATGTCAGGGGATTACTTTCTAGGTAAGATTACTTATAATGAGGTGATTAACCTCTTTGGAAATAGTTCAAGATAGACTTATTTTATTGTTAATATGCCCTATAAAGGACCATTACAACAGGGGTCCTCCAATTGTTCCCTTGGATAATTTCTATGAAGTATCAATTCATCTTATTCCTGAAAAACTACAGTGCACTTTCATTATATTATTGATATAGGGAGTCCTAGTTCAATTAGTGATGAGGAATCAGGCAAGCTTCATCAACATACTTAGATAACATTAAGATTATATACATTAAGAAAATAAGAATTCATGTCAGAGACAGCCCCTGCATCCCTTACTAGGGAACCCACTTGGGAGCCTGAGTTGCCATGGGCTACATCTGTGCAGGAGTTCTAGGTTACCTCCATGCATGGTCCTTGGTTGGAGTACCAGTCCTTGCAAAGACCCCTGTGCTCAGATATTTTGGTTCTGTTGTTCTTGTGGAGCTCCTGTCCCTTCCAGGTCTTTCTAGCTCCCCCTTCTGTCATAAGATTACCTGCACTCTGCCCAAAGTTTGGCTATGAGACTCAGCATCTGCTTTGATACCCTGCTGGGTAGAGTCTTTCAGAGGCCCTCTGTGGTAGGCTCCTGTCCTGTTCCCTGATTTTTCCCTCTTCTAATGTCTATCCCATTTGCTTTCTTGTAAGGATTGAGCCACTTACCTAGGGTCCTCCTTCTTGTTTAGCTTCTTTAGGAGTTTAGATTTTAGTATGTTTATCCTATATTATGTAGCTAATATCTACTAATAAGTGAGTATATACCATGTGTGCATTTCTGCTTTTGGGTTACCTTACTCAAGATGATCTTTTCTAGTGTCATGAACTCAGTGGCTGGCTCTTGTATCACCTCCCCTTGGGAGGAGAGCTGCTTTACCAGGCAACACAGGAAGACAATGCAGCCAGTCCTGGTGAGACCAGATAGGCTAAGGTCAGAAGGAAGGGGAGGAGGATCTCTCTTATCAGTAGACTAAGGGAGAGACATGGGAGGAGAAGAGGCGGGGGGGGGGGTACGATTGGGAGGGGACAAGGGAGGGGACTACAGCTGGGATATAAAATGAATAAATTGTAATGATCAGAAAAAATAAATTAATTAATTAAAAAAGAAAATAAAAATTGAACACCATTCATTTAAAAATGTTGGCTCTAGATTATCCATGAACAACAACAACAACAAAAACATATATATTGCTATCAACAGCAGTATTCTCATTTCCTAAAGCTCGATGTTCATTGTATATTAGTTTAGAGGGGCTCTTCCGTGTCCAGAACAAAATCTGTTCTTGTTAGATTTAGACTGATGTGAACTAACAGCCTAGGTCAGAACACAAGAGAGACCAATTTCTGTAACTGTAGCACAAAAAATATTTGATAAATTGGGGTAAGAGTCATGGAAAAATGAGATTTAACTGCTACCTGAATCTTTTTTCAATTCAGTAGTTCATTTACTATATAATATATTTATGGACTAAATTTATATTTACAGAATAATATGTGTGTGTGCATGTGTGTATGTGTGTGCGTATAACATATGTTTATTGCCAGATTGTTAGGAACAAGATGTTACTTACTTTGTGTTTTATTTGTAAAATATTTTCCAAAATTTAATTGTAGGCATAGAAACTATGGTATTAAATAGTTTTCTTCTTCTTCTTCTTCTTCTTCTTCTTCTTCTTCTTCTTCTTCTTCTTCTTCTTCTTCTGCTGCTGCTGCTGCTGCTGCTGCTGCTGCTGCTGCTGCTGCTGCTTCTGCTTCTTGAGTGAAGTTGGATAAGATCCTGAGAAAACACTTCTCTAGGGAGTTTCAATCGAGAACCCCTGCAGCTTTGTTCTTGCTTTCAGAGAACTTTCATGAGCACGGATGAAGCCTTGCACCATTTGGACCTTGTCCTCAGAGGACCTGTCCTACAGTGTTGGTGCAGGACACTATCTCCTTAATGGTGCTATGTTCTTTAGCAATTACAACTGCTTTAAAAGTGGCCCTTTTGGTTGCTTAGACACTTTTCCTTGCCACACTGCACATTTCTCATATCTTCCTGCTGAACTTTTGGTCTTTCTTTACTGCAGATCTGGATGACAGAACTAGGTAAGAATCTGCCAGAGCCTGAATGTCCTCTTGTCTTGAAACTGTTCAACCAGACAAATTAGTCCATTATACTTTTAATTCAGCCTCATTCAAGTTCTGAGGACATGAACAGAATGCAGCCAGATCCTTTGTCACAGGTTATTTAAAAAAAAATAATGGCCCCTTATGCCAATTCCCAATAAAGTGCTTGCTTCTCTCTGAGTCCTCATGAGTCAGGCCTATGAGGCCACATTCTGTTCAGCATCTTTGTCTGGATTCCTCGTCCCCACTAGATTGACCAGTTAAGTTCTGTTCCTGGCTTCTTTAGCCTGTAGTTGCAAACTCTTCTACATTCTTCCCTCAAACCAGCCCCAGAGAACAACCCGGGCAGGTTTATCACAGCAAAGGCTCCATTCCTGCTATATGCTTCTACAGTAATTATCTTCTTCATTAGTGCAGCAGAAGACATGCCAAGAGGCAGTGTTAAGGAGAACAGTTTTATTTTGATGTACATTAAGGGAACACAGAATGTCCAGGCATGGGAGGAATGGCAGCGAGAAAACAGGAGAGCTTGTCGCACTGGGGCAGCCATTAGGAAGCAGAGAGAGATGAAAGCTGGTACTCAACTTTCTTCTATGTAGTCTGGGAGCCGAGCCCTTGGAATGCTGCCACTTAAAATTTTCCATGAATTCTTGCACCTCCATTAACCTAATCTGGAAAATTTGTTGCATATATGCCAATAGATCTTTCCTTAGGGTAATTTTAGATTCTTTCAAGAAAGCTATGTTTCATTATATAAACTAGGGACCAGATACTTTCAAGATCCAATGTGGTCCCCAAACTGTTGTACCATTATCAGCACTCATCATAGTGTTTACTGGCTAGTCCCTTTAGTTCATTCCAAGAAATGTTTTTTTGATACATTACATTAAGAATATGAATTAATTCTATGAACTCAAATGAAAACAAACATCTGAAATATAACCAAAACTATTGGCATAGAAAATTCCACTTGACTTGTAACTTCTTGTCAATGTTCAGTAGTACTGCTCGTGAAATTTAAAATATTTATTTCTGAAATTATTAGGTGCACATAATTATTATTTTAATGGAAGCATACTTTAGAGCAGTTAGTGAACAGTTACTAATATTCTTTTCTTAAAAACAAGAAAGTATTTAAAGTATTCTAAATATAACCAGAAGAGGTGAACTATCTGTGAAATCACAACAGCTTGAAAATGATTGTAGACACTAACAGTCAAGTTATATTTATATTTTAAATACCAATATTATATAACATATGGTTTTAAATTGTATTAACATGTGTACTTCAAACACTAGTTTGTCTTTAGCTCAAATCTGAGACGTCTTTATATATTTTCAGTTTTATTTTAAAGTTTAGAGAGACAGAGAGTGTGTTATACTTTAACAGTTAATTTAGATCTATCTAGGAACTTGGAAAGAATAAGATAAAAACCTTGCAAAGAGTACTTTTTTAAGCACCAGAAAATCATTATCTTTCCAAATGCTTTTGATTCCTACTATAAGATGCATAGGGAGCACAAATATATATATATATATATATATATATATATAATCTCCTTAAGACAATTTTAGGTGGCATTAATATGGCCTTAATGGCAGATGACTCATTGTGACAGGAGCTCTGGTCAGAAGCACTCTTATCAGCATCACTTTTAAAAGCCCATTTGCAAATTCTTGAAAATATGGAAGTGTACTGTGTCTGAGCTTGCTTCAGTGCTGAAATCAGATATCTGCCCTGGCAAATCTAACTGTTTTATGTATAATTTGCTTTCTCACAGAAATTTCTCAGAAAATGTTAATATCTTAATTTTTGTACTACAGCTTAGAGAACTGTCTAAATACTTGGAACTTTAAGTAAAAAAACCTATCTACAAAATTATAGGCTGAAATGTACCTATCTAATTGAGCTGAAGCTATAGGAATGAATTATATATTAAAATATTTTATTAATTGTATATTCAGATCTATAAACCTAGGACCCACTTGTACATCTTTAAATTTTTTGACTGTTGGATTGAAGAAATCAAATGAAACTGAAACAAATGTATAAATAAAACTATAGAGCAGCAACCACTCTTCTCTATAGTAAACATGTCATAAAAATAAATATTTAAAAAGAAAAACTAGCAAAGAAAATAACCAATTACATGCCTTGTTCTATTGCCTTGTGACAGGAAGGCCCCGGCCTCCTGTCCACACAGACCTCTGGACTTCCCTAAAGACAGTCTTCTCCAGCAGATCATGGCATTCTTAAAGTCGAGAGCCTTTAAATGTCGTTAATACTGTAGGGCAGCACACAACTGGCAAATCTGCGCCCTCTGCTTCCTCCTTATGCACCATTCTTTGTAATAAACCACGAGTTTTATAGGCTGTGGGGGGGGGTGAGTCAGTAACTGCTCCCCATGGTAGCAGTACAGCCTGAGTTCAGGTCCTTAGCAACCAGGCAGAAAAAAAAGCTGGGTGCTGGTGCATGAGTCTATGAATGGAGAAGTAGAGGCAGGGCCTTCCATGAGCTGACTGTGCAGCGTGTCTAACCAATCAATGAGCTCCAGGTTCAGTGAGAAACACCAAAGTCCTTAAAAGTGGATGAAAAACAAGTGGGGGGTGACAGAAATAATGTGCATAGCGAAGGGAGAAAACACTTGACATGCCTTCTAGTCACATTCCTAAACACACATACACATGCAGTTCTATGCTCACATGCATACACACGAACATGGGCAAACACATATATGACACACAGAAACACATACATAGGCACACATACATAGAAGGAGAGAGATCTAGCCCCCACCTCAGAACTGCTGCCTGCTGACCTCACCTGGAGAGCAGTCACCCTGTGCATCTCTAACGGTTTGCTCGTGGAAGGGAGCTAGCATCAAGTTGGAAAGGAAAGTGCCTCCAGAGCCTGGAAGCAGTACCAGGGACACACCTGGTCTCCACTCCCCTTCTTACGCTGTCCTTTCAAGTGTGAAGAACATCTGGATACACATCACAGGTTTCTACTGGGGCCACTAGCAGCACAGATCAAGACAGTCACATGATGTGGAGTCAGAGTAGGGATGTGAGAAATCAACAGGCATATCCAAGGGAGTTTGCTTTCCCAGAGGTCCAGAGTAAGGCTGAACTTGAAGATACCCAAAGCTTTTATTCTTGGCAGCATTGAAAAATTGAGAATTTTTGTTCAATGTCCTTCAGCTCCACAGTGCAGGCAGAGGGACTTCATTTACCCATGAGTCTTTACAGTTTGCTACGGGGCTAAGGCTCCATGTCCAGAAATCCAGAGATATGGCTAATGCTTCTGAGTGCCTCATGTCTGGCCATGGAACCTCCTCATGAAGTTCCTCCCTAACACAAGTTCTCTCCACCTGTGACATCCTTCCCTCGGCATTCACTTGCACTGTTTATCCCAATAGATGAGATTATTTGAGTCTACTACTGGACTCAGGGGTCACTCCTCTCAGTAAAGCCCTTTGGTCCGTTCCGTTTGCACCTCCTCATTCTCATTGCCACAGATACTAGTCAAACCTCTCAGCTTTTAGAGTGTCTTGAGCCGTGGACTCAGAACTAACCTCTGTGTGGTCAGTTCTGCAAATGCATGTGTATGGGCTGGGGTTAGGTAATGGTTAAAAATAATGACATTCCTTAGGGAGCAGATGCCAACAGCAGATGGTTCCAGCTAGCGTCTTAGCTAATCATTTGATAGCGTGGTTATATTTTCTACATATTAGTTAGTTACTGGTCAACAAAGTGGCTCACTGCATCCAGAAATGAAATTCTAAACAGCCATGGTGTATTGTCAGAATGGAAATTATGCCCTTAATACTTTGTGAAGAGGAACAATACAGCAAAGGTCCTTTAATATCTGGTATTTGGTGACTGAGGCTTCCATGTCAGAAGAGAAACAAGGCTGAAGAGGTCATCCTTCTCTCTACAAGTCTAATATCTTCTCTTTGCTTTATTGCAAGTCATCTAAAAATGCAGATACAAAAGCAAGAGCTAAATACTGATGTTTGTTTGGGACACAAAGATTCTATGCATCTAAGTGACATAAAATGGGAAGGCTAGAAGGAAATGGAGGCAATGCAAAGTGATAGAATTCCAGGATGAGAGTTACTTCCAAAGAAGCATAGAAAAGGTGTTCACTGGTGATGTGGAAGATTTCTTCTTTGGCTGTGAAGTTCTGTAGAGATGGTGCTTTGCAGTACTTGTGGGAGTCAGGGTAAAAGGCAGGGTTTCCTTGCCTGGTTCTGTCACTATTTCATATTTTCAGTCGTAAAATTATCCTTCCTATGTAACAACTATCATGGACTTCTACTTACTAGCAATTAGTGAGCAAGATTCCATGCTCTTTCATGGTACATTGCATTTGAATCTGCACATTGTGGGAGGAGAAGGATGCTGAACACCAGACAAATGAACTGATGTGGTCTGCATGATGTGGTCTGCATGATGTGCTATGCATGATGGCCGAATACAGTTCAATATATATCATAATATATATATATATATATATATATATATCATAGATGTCATCTATATCAGATATGCTAACCAACCACATCATAAGGGAAGAGAGACCACATATGCCTTTATTACCTGCATCTATAGAGTCCTAACCAAGGTAGGCAAGAGCAATACCTGTTATTGAGTCAGTCCATTTCTTTCTTTTTCATCTCAGAGAATCAACCACAGACAAGATCTGTCTAGGGTCTAGACGAATTTCAGTATAGAGAAAGTCCAGCTGCCATGATGTCACAAAGTGTCCAATAACACCAGTATTCTTTAAGCTCATCATAAAATTTTTGAACTCATCATACAAATAAGGAAACATGTAATTTTAGATGATATTGCACATCCCATTTTTTGAAGTAAATTAAGCCCTAGAGCCTATTTATAAGCAAGATTATGCATGCTGCAAATTTCCAAAAGAGTTTCCATAAAGTTTCATATCAAAAAGTATATCATCAGCACATGAAAACATGCAAATAGTGTCTACCCATAAAATGGATAAAGAGGGTATCATAAATTATCAGAAGTATTTGTGACAACAATTAAAAGATACAAGTAATACAAGCCTTTATTATTAAAAAAAAAAAACTATTCTTCCAAAGGGCATTCAGTATCATTTGACACTTGAGAAGGAGCACATAGATCATGACAGTCTTACGTATGTGTTATCAGATTTGATTGCAAAATAAACATTTTGAAATTTCTCTACATATTTAACATTCTTTCACATTGTCTGTCTGCTTTTCTCCTTCTTAAATATTTGTGGCGTTAACGTCTTAAATAATGCTATTCTCCTGCTCTGATGTAATTTCTAAGCTTTTAATCTTTTTTTTTTCCCTGCATGGAACATTGTACAGAGTGTGGTGCCTGCTGCATCTTCCAGGGAGGCTTCTTTGGGCCTGATACCTTCTTTAATAGATCATATAAACTGATGAATGCTCCATGGAATGACATTTAGAAGAATATATTCTATATTTTATAGTAGTTATATATATAATAATGGCTAGGTTTGTTTTCAGAATATGCAAGGCATATTATCAACTGATGAAATAAATCCACAGTCTGAATTTAGTCTCATTTTATATTTTTATTATTTTTAAGTTCACATTCAAAGAATAGGTTTCATAAAGGCATCTTTGTAACTATATGCGATTTTACTTTGCATTTATCTGTCCTATATACTTACTTACACATGTTTAAAGTCAGAATCTTTAGAATATGAGAAAAAAACATGGTATTTATCTTTCTGGCTTTGGTCTATTTTACTTAAAGAATTTCCAGTTATAGCTATGTTCATGAATATGTCATGACTTAGTTTTCTTTATGTCTGAACAGAATTCTATTGGATTCAGGTATTATACCCTCTTTCTCCATTTATCTCTTGTTAAGCATCCAAGCTGATCTCATTTCTTAGCCACTGTGAATAACTGAACAACAAACAGAAATGTGCAAGTATATTTACGGTATGTTAACCTCAAAATTTTCTGGTATATGCTCAAAATGGTACAATTGAGTCATGTGACAATTGTATTTTTAGGTTTTTGAGGAATATCCATACTGATTTCCATAGTGTTTGTGCTATTTTATACTCTCACAAGCAGTGAATAATAGTTCATCTTTCCTTACATCTTCCCCAGACACTTTTATCCTTTGTTCTCTCAATTATAATAGTTTTTACTGGAGGACAGAGTGAGAAAAAATAAGCTAGCATCATTGCTCTGTGGATTGGAGGAATTCCAGTTTTCTCAGTAACTTTAACTAAAGACTCCTTTTTCCAACATAAATTTTTGATCCTTTTGTCAAACATTAGGAGGCTCTAATTACATTGTTTTTCTTGATTTTTGTTTTTTTGTTTTCAAATTGCCTCTATTCTCTGTTTGTGAATATGCCAGTTTTTGTTGCTGGTTTTGTAATTACACTTCGATACTATAACTTGAAATCAGATACTTTGGTGCCTCCAACTTTGCTGTTTCTTCTTAGGATTGTTTGGCAGGATTAGATCTTTGTGCTGCAATACAAATTTTAGGATTGAGTCTCCTGGTTATGCAAATAGGTCATAATTTTGATGGAGAGTGTGTTAATTTATAGATAATTTGGATAATACAAATACTTTTAAAATATTGATTTTTTCCAATCTATGGACATATGAGCTCTTTTCACCATCTAATGGTTTCTCACTTTCTCCACTGTTTAAAGGACACTCACATCATCAGGTTGGGTGTTTCCCCCTAGGGAATTATCTACGTATTTTGAATCTGACATGAATGTGATTTTTTCCCCTCTGATTTCTTTTTGACATACAAAAGGCTGTTGATTTCTGTATATTAATTTTGTATCCTGCTACTTTATTAAATCTGAGATTTCTGATAGAGTCATTTAAATATAAGATACTTTAAAAACTTATATTCTAAGTTTTTTTAAAAAAAATAGAAGACATAAACAAGTTCTCAGACACATATGACTTACCAAAATTAAATCAAAGAGCTATAGATTCTAAAAGACATCCCTGGTAAGCAATGGGGTTGTAGCAGTAGTAAGTAAGCCTCAGAAAGAACACCCAAGGGCCATGTTGATCTAACCAGAATTCTTCTAAAACTTCAGCAAGTGCTCATACCAAAGCTTTTCAAAGGGTTCCTCCAAAAGCAGAGAAAACACTACCAAAGTCATTTGCAATGCTAGTATTTGCCCAGTTCCAAAACTCAGAAAGCATAGAACTACCACAACAAAAGAAAAGGATAGGCAGGTTTAAAGCTTTCTCATCTAAGACAGAAGAAACAACTTGATATAAGTTCATAATTTATTATTGTAATCTAAGAATCAACTCAAAGCAATAGCCCAAATGGGCATTAGAAGTATTTGTTTTACAAAGCACTTAAATGACTTCTTTGAAAACTTAGATAGAACATGACTAATGTGAGACTGTATGTTAAGATTAGCCGATAAATAGTACCCTCAAGTCAACAGTTTAGAGAAACTAATTTTTAAAGTATTTTTAATAAAAATTTTTACATGTAAAAATTATTTCAAATACTAGTAAATTATGAAATTAACATAGTCACAAGAACTTGCATGGCTATTTACTAAAATGCATGGCCAGGTGTCAGCATGCCTGATGCAGAGAACAGAGTGTTTGGCTTTGAATGTTAATATATGAAGTTATATAATGTCTACACAGACATCCAGATTATGGTTTTCTCAGTTTAGGAAATACCAAGTGCAAATGAGCACAACAAGAACAGAAGGTGATTCACCACTTTTGTCCCATTTTTTTCTAGGGTAGAGGCCACATTTCCCCAGATAATAAAAGCTAGAGAGCCAAGCTTTTCCTGTTTCCATGAGCAAGGACAAAGGTCACTGTCTACAATTTAAAAAAAGAATATTTTCCTATTGATATTATTGGGGAAGCAAATTTTACTGGCATTTACTTGAAGCTAATATGGGGAGGTAGTCCAAAGGGTAATGACCTGTGTAAATAAGGTCACTGAGAGTTACAAAATAGAACTCCATGTTCTCCCTTGGGATAAAGAATGATCACTCACATACTAAGCCGTGTAAAGGCTTCTAGTGTGTGCTAATAATTGTCACCTTTAACATATACTTGAAACACTTACTTTAAAGCACATGAACTTGAAATAAACATGATACCCACTATACTCTGCACTATCACCCAATTAAAACCAAAGAAGGAAAACATATTCATTTATACTTTCATGTTAATGTGAACACCCAACCTGAACTTCATCCATTATTTACATATAAAAGGTTTATACCACATAATGATCTTGTGTAATGACGCAGTTATCAACAGCAATCATAATTAAAAATCCATCGATTGTTGCCTTACCGGCTGTTGAATTTCTCTGGGTGCTTTTCTCTCATGATATGGAATCTGTGTGCAATGGAAGCATCCTAAAAGAAGAAATGGGGGTGACAATTGTGATTTTACTATCTTGTAGAAATATAAATTTGCAAACAAGACTTCAACTCTTTCTTTACAATGTTATTGATAAGATGTTCTGAAATTAGTGAAAGATGTACAATCCATGTAAAGTCAGGAGAGTATGACTATATAATCATACCTAAAATAGTCAGTCATCATTTTTATATAAGAAATTGATTTCATTTAATTTATATATCTTTTAATTCCTGGTATTGGTCCCATGCTTAGATTCTGCTTGAAGTAGTACACTTTGTTATAATGCCAAAAATTAGTTGAACATATGTCTAAAGAAGAGTAAAAAAGATGTCTTAAGTAGAAAAATCTACTTAGAAAACTTCTTGATCCTTTGAGATTAATTGTGGGTAACAGGACAGTGATAGTCTGGTGATTTAATAAAATAATGTAATCTTTGGTTTCAGATTTTGCTCAGCGTGCCCTGATGCGTAATAACTGTTCATAACACATACAGCTTTCTGACCCATCTCCTGTAATTGAGAAGATGCACAAAGAGAAGGTCACAAAGAACTGGTGACAAATATAACTCATCTCTCAGAAGCTAAGCACACTGGTTTGGTGCCCTAATGGGTGCAGCTTTCTTTCTGGTAGTCCAGCCAGAGTTTCTCTTTAATACAAGAATCACAGTGAATGTGTGAGCTTGGTAGAGGGTTGTAACTCAAGCTTCTGGAGCCTAGACCATTTAAACCAATATTAAAACACTCTATTCTTTCAAGGGAGGAGATATTTTCTCATTCCTCAGCTTCACATAATTAATCACTCAAATGAGAAACTAATATATTTACCAATCATCTTACTAAAACTGCCCCTTTGTGATTGAATGCTAAATTTGCTTCAGAGTGAAGACAAAAGAGAAAGAAAAGTAACACAAAAGAAGTAAAGAAGTTGTGTATTTGAGAGAATGTTGAAAACACTAATCAAGGATTAAAAGTCTAATGAATGAAATAAAAAGGCTGATGTGTTTGCTCATGCATAACAAAGCACAAGGCTCAGCAAGAGGAACCGAGAGCTGCAGATGGCAGAGAGGCTCTCTGCAAGACAGAGCAAGCTGCAGCTATTTATACACACTTTACATACTATCAATTGTCAAGTAATTGAGTTATTTTGCATGAAAAGGGGCAAAAATATACAGATAGATGAGCATCGAAACAGCACTTAAAATAAAAATCACTCAGAACATTCTCCATGGATTGATTTTTCTATCATGTAATTTCGAAACAACAAAAAGGTTCACTTTGTTTGGTCTAATAGCTTTGCATAATTTATAACAAGTTTTATAAATACTACTAAGTCATAGTAACATTGTAGATTATGTCTTTATCTTATAGTGTTACAGAATTATATGGAAATTTAAACTGAGCTATTTTGGTATATATGTTCCTTGATCAGTAATTGTTTTTAAAAAGCATTTGTCTTAACTTTATTCCTACATGACTACAAAATGAACTTGGAGCACCAACCAACTGTGCAAATTCAGCAACAATTACACAAAAGCAAAGGAAAGGGAATTGAGGCATACAAGATTAAATGGTCAATACTTCTGGTCAATTGGGAGACTATCATTGAATTTATTTTCACTTTAATTATTTGTTTCTTCCAGTTATAGATGGTGTAGGAGGCTTTTCTTTAAAGTATATACTTTTACAATAAATTTTTTGCTCTTGAAAAGCAATTTAAGCTAGGTAGAAAAGGAGAAATGAGAAGAGAAGAAAATGAAAGAACATTTAAACAGATAGGAATATATTTCAATAAACTCCTAATGGCAACCATTACCATGCCAACTATCCAAAGATGCACTTAGTATTATCTCTAACTCCAAGATACTCAGGCAATTGAATACTCAGTAAAAGGAACAGGAGATAAAAACCGGTGCACAACACTGGCAGGCTTTTCCCCTTTGAATGGATTCCACCACAAAGAGAGCTGGCCTTGTGACGCGCAGGACTGACGCTGGACAATGACAGCAGGTGTTCATTTGGATGAGAATTCAGCCCAAATTTGCTAGGGCCTCTGTCCCTCTGGCACTACCCCAAGGGGCCTGAAGGAATAATGCCAGCTGCTGCCAAGTTGCTCAGCAGCCATTGTTTCAGAGATACTTAGGATTCTCTAATGAGACATAACATAATTTTACCCTTTCTGCCTCTGTCTAATATAGTTCCTGGGGTAGGGAGCCATAACAACTTCCAGAGAAGAGATATACTGAATCTGGATCAGGCTTTGGGTTCTAGGCCATGTGCCTCTCAACACACTGATTTTCATGTAGAGTCAGAGCCTCCTTATGTTTAAGGAGAATATAGCCACTCCATTATCATCGACCAAATGCGCTGATGCTACATAACACACTGTTTTTACTAAGAATGCTCTTGTGATTCAAGAACATGCTAGAATTCCCTGAACACAAACTGGATGCTAAAACATGCTTATTATGTTGCATAATTTTAAGTATGCGTTTTCTGTCTTTTTATTATTTCTTTAACTTAAAACGAGGTTTATTTTAAGCTAATTAAATTTAAGAAGTAAAATCAAATATATCAGCTCTATTAAAGCAAAATAAACTTAAGTTTCAAAGTTTAATTTGAACTGTAGTATCAGTGTGATTTTTGGTTTTATGTAGTTATACATATACAACCACATATTAAATGAAAGAATTGCTGTTTATGAAAGAATCCGCTTCTAACTACATCCATTTTAACTATTATTCCCTTGATTTTCTTCTATATTGTTATTTCTGTCCATGTATTGTCACTATTCTTACAATTAATTTAGAGAGTACTTTGTACAGAATGATCACAAACTATTATTACCATTTTCATAATTTTTAATTTTGTAATTTTTCATAATTTGGCCAGTTCATTGAAGTTGATCACAGCCATGTCATTCTCTGTGATCTTGTCAACAAAACAAAGCAACACTTATATGTGAGACAAGAACTATATGTAGCCTACGGTCTAATTTACTTCATCACCTCCCTCCATCAACCCTACTCATGACTAGCGAGCCCTTTGGGAAAGTGATTGCTACAAAGGGAGAGAAAGAAATGAGCTATTGTCACTCCAGTGCAACTGAAGATGCTCTTGAATCTGTGTACTTGTGCTATTGAAAGGACGGCTGTGGAAAAATCATATAAAATAGAAAATACTGGAGTATATACAGTGAAGCTTATTGCTCCTTGCAAGTCTATAGGTAAAATGTTAGGGGTTGGTTAGCAGACCCAGCAGAGAGAGTTATAAACAAAAAGGAAAACATTCAGTCCAATTCAACCTTTTATGAAGATATCCAAAAATATTAGATCATTCATTTCACCCTCCTTGTTTCATATCTCCTGATAAAAACTTGGTTGGTTAGTTCAATTAGAAACAAGAGAACAAGGAAACTTTGTTGTCACCTGCGGTGGATGGAATGAGAATGGCCCCCATAGGCTCATATATTTGAATACTGGTGGCCAATTTGTGGAACTGCCTGGGAATGAGTAGGTGGTATGGCCTTGCTGAAACACACGTGTCACTAGCTACATTCACCCTATCTTTCTGTGTCTTGAGATTGTGTCTCAAGGTGCAAGCTCTAAGCGACTTCCTGAACAACATGCCTGTTTGTTGTCATGTTTCTGGAGATGTATGGGCCCATCCTCTGAAACTGTAAGCCAGCTATAAACTTTTCTTTTTCTATAAGTTGCTTTGTTCAGTGTCGTATCACAGAAAGTGAAATGTCACTAAGATATCATCTATACAGGACACTTTCCCTGGAGAGGGAGCAAGGTGCAGAGAGATACAGAGGTTAACAGATAAAACCTCGAAGAGAACAACCATGGCCCAATCCATGGAAAATCTGTGTGTGTGTATACAAGCTGAGGCATAAGTTCATGAGAACAAAGTAACATTATTATTAAGACAGTGAATATAGTATTAAACGTGAACTAAGTGTATATATACTATATATATAACACTTTAAATGAATGAAACACAGCAAATATGTAAAGTAGGTTTAAAAAAATCAAGGCCCACAGGGAGTGAGTTAGGATAATGGAAAATAATACTTGTCCTTAGCAAAGCTGGAGATGACTGCCAAGGAGAGATTGTAAGCACTAAGTCCCATTTTGCTCTGTCTTGTACAAAACACAGAATATTTGAACTGTCAGAAACTTCTAGAACAATTTCTTCAAATAATTAGCCTCAAGATTTTTAGGTAAATTGCAGAAGGAAAAATAATTTGTCTTCATACTGTAATTGCAAATTATGTAACTTAAATTATCAAAATGCTTTGGGATATACAAACTTTCTTTTACATTGTACATTTCTAACTTGTTTCTATTAAATGAAAGAAAAACTTCCCCCACAATATTTATTTTAATTAAAATTTCCTAGACTTGGAGGTCCAAATTGTATGGGGTATACGATATGCAGATGATTCATTTTGTTATTTGTTCAATACATAAGAGGTGTATGAATTCTGCAGGGTGTAGAATCCAGGGGCAATAGGAAATTTTGTTTTTTGCAGTTTTTTCATGGGTTTGTATGTGTAGAACATCTCTCTCCTCTCATGCATGTATGCGTGTACGTTTGCATTCAGTTATGTGCACGTGATGAGGAATGGTTTGTTTAATGTTGTGAGTCTTCCTAATCACTCTTCCACTTTATTCTTTGAGGCATGTTTTCTCATTCAAACCCAGTTTGCCAATATAGGATCCAGGGATTCCCTGCCTCTGCCTTCTAAGGCTGAATAAAGACAAACTGGCAAATGCATGGAGTCTTGGGAGCTAAACTCCATCTTTCATCTGGGTGGGAAGTGCTTTAATCCCACGCCATCACTTCAGCTCAGAACACCATTATTTCTAGTTGATCATGTGATCAGAAGATCCCTTTTTATAAGACCTCAGGTCAGAAATAAAGAGCATATTATTCATTTCATTGGCACATAAGTATCAGTACCAAAAAAAAAAAAGAGTTATATAACAGTTACTAATAAAATAAATTATTTAATAATATTATAATTTTGATGGACCTGGCCAGGAAATGAAAGTCATTCCAAAGCCTGACATATACTTTAAACCTCAAGGACCATGTTATTTCTGTTAGGCCTACACATCTCCTTCTTGAAGACAGAACATCATCTATCTGCTGTGCTCCACAGAGGAAGAGCTCAGCTAATGTGATGGAATGTTTTTTTTTATGTGTGTCAGGGAAGGAGTCAGTGCTTTCCTGACTTGTTGAGTGTTAGAGGTTAGTATTTCAGGCAACAAATCCTAGAGCACCGCACTGATGCTAAAGCTAAGGGATAAGGGACGTGAGGAGACTGCTCACATTAGCAGGATAGTAACCAGAAGCCCTTGTTCCACAATCAGATCAACAGTTCATCCTGCAGCTTCTTTTTCATTTCTCCGCTTCTGTTTCTTCTCTGAACAAATCAAATTTACTAACATTTGCCTCATAAGATTGACACTAATATGAAATTCATTTATGTTAACAAGTTTCTTTAATTCTTTTTTTACAATTTCACTGAATACACAAGAAAGCTTTTATTACAGTGCCTGCACGTGAGCCTAAAACACTTCAGTCACAGCATAATGTCCCAGGAGGGTCTCCAGTGTCTACATACAGTAAGGAAAACTTAATCAGAAAGCTCTGTAAACCCTGGCTGTCTCAGAAATTCTTCCAATGTCCACAGTGTCTCTCAAACATCCAATCTTGTAATATAATTCTTACCCCAAGGTTTATATTTCTGTTCTCCCATTAGAAAAACAACAGACAAATTAATGAACTGAAATAACTGAAACCTTATAATAATATTACCTGTCTGAGATTTTAAATTAAGAAATATCAGGTTAATGCCACATATTTAAAATTCTCCTGTCCTTAGTCCATCACTTATGTGAGTTTTAATGTTTTCTATATTAATTTTTAATGATCAATCTATCTTTTTCAATTTATGCTTAAATATTAGATCCCTGATTTATATTTATATCTGAATTTGGTCAATACTGAGTAATTTAACCTGGTAACAACAGCAAATATGCCATATATCTCATTAAATCTGCAAATAAAATTATGTTTTTAATACTAAGGATGTGGACTTGTGATTGTATTTGTTACACTGTCACACATACCATATTGCTCAGTTTGCAAAATAAATGCAACTAAATGCCTATGTGCTATAGTTTGGTTTCTCAGTTGCTGTAATAAATACGATGACCAAAAGCAACTTGGGAGAAAAGAGTTCTAATAGGTTACAGTCAATCATAGAGGGAAGTTAGGGCAAGAGTTCAAGAAGGGAACTTTCTTAGATAGTCTAAGCTCACCTGCCTTGTCACTGCACTGCTCACAGTGTGCTGGTACCTTCTGCATCAATTAAAAATTAAGAAAATGCCTCACACTTGTACCCCAACCAAAGACCATGCATGGAGATAACCTAAAACCCCTGCACAGATATAGCCCATGGCAGCTCAGTCTACAAGTGGGTTTTCCTAGTAAGGGGAACAGGAACTGTCTCAGACATGAACTCAGTGACTGGCTCTTTGATCATCTCCCCCTGAAGGGGGAACAGTTTTACCAGGCACAAAGAAATACAATGAAGCGAGTCCTGATGAGACCGGAGAGGCTAGGGTCAGATGGAAGGGGAAGAGGACCTCCCTTATCAGTGGACTTGGAGAGGAGCATGTGAGGAGATGAGGAAGGGAAAGTGGGGTTGGGAGGAGATGAGGGAGGGGGCTACAGCTGGGATACAAAGTATGTAAATTGTAATAAATAACAAAAAAGAAAATGTCTCATAGACATTTCCACAGGACAATCTTATAGAGAAAATTCTTCGAGACAGCCTTCTTTTGAGGTGTGTTAAAAGGCCAGTAGCATTACACCTGGGTTGTGAAAAACCACAACATGAACAGGAACAAATATTTTGGGATGCCACAGAAGGAGGGAGAGAAGGAAGTGAAACAGGAAACAGTGAAAGTAAAAGAATGAGGAAATAAAATCTAAGGAAAGATACAATTATGAATAGAGCAGCAACGAACATGGTAGAGAAAGTGTCTCTGTGGTAGGAGAAGCAACTTTTGAGTATACGGCTGTGATTAGTGTACCTTCGTTATCAAGTTGATTGATTCCCATCCTTCTAAGGAAATGCCACACTAATTTTAAGACTATGTAAATTTGCAATCCTACCAGCAACAGATGAGTCCTTGCCAGCATAGTTGTCACTTGTTTTATTGATCTTAGCTTTACTGACAGGTGTAAGATAGAATCTTAAAATAGTTTTGATTTGCATTTCCCTGATAGCTAAGGATGTTGAAAAAATTTTAAGAGTTTCCCAGCCATTTGAATTTCCTCTTCTTAGTTTTCCGTTTAATTCTGTACCGTGTTTTTTAAACTGTTTTTTTTCATGATATCTAGGTGTATGCATTCTTTATGCATTTTAGATATTAACCCTCCATCCAATGTGTATTTGTTAAAATTATATTCTCACTTTGTAGACTGTCACTTTGTCTGGATTACAGTGTTCTTTGCCACAGAGATAATTTTCAGTTTCATGAGGTCCCATTTACTAATTGTTGATCTTATTGCCTGTGCTCACAGTGTTCTCAGAAAGTCTATTCTTGTGGCAATGAGCTTAAGGCTATTTCCCACTTTCTCTTCTGGTTTAGTGCATCTGGTCTTATGTTGCAGCCTTTGATACGCTTGGATTTGAGATTTGTGAAGGGTGATAAGTATGAATCTATTTAGCATCTTCTACATGCAGCTGTTCAGTTTGACCCACATAATTTAAGATGCTATCTTTTATCCAGTGTGTGTTTTGGGACTCTATTAAAAGTATGTCTCAATAGGTGTGTAGTTGTTGGGGGCTTCAGTTCAATTCCATTGATCATTACGTGAGTCTTCGTGCCAGACCCAAGCTGTATCATTTCTGCAGCTGTGTAGTATAACTTGGAATCAGGAAAGGTGACCTCCAGCAGTTCTTTAACACTTGAGGAATGCTTCTCTACCATGGAGTCTTCTGTTTGCATATGAACCTGAAAGTTGTCCTTTCAAGATTTATGAAGAATTGTGTTGGGATTTGGGTGGGAGATTGCATTGATTATGTAGATTGCTTTAGGTAGGATTGTCATTATTGTTATATCAAGCATGATCTATGAACATGGGAAATCTTTTCATCTCCTGATATATTTATTCTGCACTTTCTTTAATATGTAAAGTTTTTATCACACAAGTCTTTCAGTTTAGAGTTACCACAAAATATTTTATATTATTGATGCTACTGTGAAAGGTACTGTTTCCCTGTTTAATTTCTCAGTCTGCTTGTCATTTGTGGATTTTTGTGAGTTATTTTTTTTTATCCAGCTACTTTGCTGAAAGTGTTTTGTCAGTTGTAGGAGTTTTGTGGTGGAATTCTTGGGGTCACTCATATATGTTATAATACCATCTGCAAATAATAAAACTTTGACTTTTTCCTTTCCAATTTTTATTCCCCTGATCTTCTTTAGTTGTCTTATTGTTACAACTAACACTTCAAATACTATATTGAATAAGGATGGAGAGAGGAGACAACCTTTTCTTGCTTCTTATTTTAGTAGATTTTCTTTGTATTCCTCATCTTTTAAGTTACTGTTGGTATGGGCTTCCTATAAACTGTCTTTATTATGTTGTTATATGTCCCTGTATTCCTGATATCTACAGGAATTTTATCATGAAAGGGTGTTGAATTTGGTCAAAGGCTGGATCTCATCAGATAATGATGTGTTTTCTTTTTTCTTTGTTTAAATTGTGGATTACATTTACCTATTTACATATATTTAACCATCCCTGTATCTCTGGGATGAAGCCTACTTGATCATGGTGAATGATCTTTTTGATGTGTTTTGGGATTTTTGTTTGCAAGTACTTAATTGATATTTTAAATTATTTTTTAAAATTCTTATTTTTTAACAATTTGTTCTCTTTGTTTTCCTTGCTCTCATCTCCTCCAGGTCCCACCCGCACTCTCTCTTCCTCCCCTATCCCTCCTCCCTAGTCCACTGATAGGGAAAGTCCTCCTCCCCTCCTGTCTGACCCTCAACTATCAGGTCTCATCAGGACTGCCTGGATCCTCTTCCTCGGTTGGCTGGTTGGCTGGCTAAGTAGCCTCACAAGGGAGAAGTGATCAAGGAGCATGCAACCTAGTTCATGTCAGAGACTTTCCCTTCTTCCCTTACTAGGGCACCCACATGGAGACTGAGCTGTCTATGGGCTTCATCTGAGCCGGGGTTCTAGGTCCTCTCTATGCATGGTCTTTGGTTAATACATTAGTCTCTGCAGCATTTTTTGCTTTCTTGGTCTCCTTGTGTGGCTCCTGACCCCTCTAGGTCATTTTGTATCTCCCTTCTTCTATAAGACTCTCTGCGCTCTGTCCAAAGTTTGGCTGTGAGTCTATGCATCAGCTTCAATCCCTTGCAGGTTGGAATATTTTAGTGGACATCTGTGGTAGGCTCTAACCCTGTTCCTTCTTTCTAGCACTTCTGGTATCTATCCTGTTTTCCCTTCTGAATGAGATTTTTTTGTACCTATGTTTGTTATGGAAATTGTTCTATAACTCTCTTCTTTGTAGGATCTTTACATGATTTGAATATCAGACTAATGCCTCACAAAATGAACTGGACAATGTTCCTTTTGTATCTATTTTGTAGAATAATTTGAGGACTATTAGAATCAATTCTTCCTAAATGACTTGTAGAATTCTGTGCTACAACCATCTGGCTCTGGAATCTTTTGGTTGAGAGACTTTTAATGACTGATATTTAACTAGGAGTGTAGGTCTGTTTAAAATGCTTAGCTGATTTTAATTTACTCTTCATAGTCAGAAATGGGAAACAATCTCGATGTCTCTTAACAGAATAATGGATAAAAAATATGATACATTTACACAGTGTATTTAATCATCAATTAAACATTTAAACATTTAATCAGCAATTAAAATGGTGAAATTATTAAATTCATAGGTAAATTAATGGAATTAGAAGAAATCATCCTGAGTGAGGTAACCTAGACTCAGAAAATCAAATATGTTATGGATATCAGCTGTTAAGTCAATAATAACCTAGCTAAAATACATAGAACTACAAAGGTTAGGTATAGTGTAAGGTACTAAGAGAGATATTTTCAGGTAAGAGAAAAAGAAAAAAAGGTATGGATGGATGGGGATGGTGGTGACTGGCATGGAAGGATCAAGGGTAGTAGGGAAGAAAGGGAGAAAGAGGAGGGAATATGATCAACAGCAATCTAATACAGTAGAAGCTTTGTAAAATATATGCATAGATGAAGCCTATCTAAATGAATTCACCACATTGGGAGAGACAGCCCAACCTGGATATTTTTTTTTGTCACCAATTAAGCTTCCTGCCCTTGGACCAGTTACATCTAGTTGAATTGTTTGCCAATAGGGTCCCCTAAGAGTCCTCAAGCAACCCAGACTGTTGCCAATACTATAGGTTCCTCTCCACTCTCTCGTGGAAAGGCTCCCTTATTAAAGGCAAAACCTACATAACTCACAGAACATGGAGAAGTCGAGCTGCTGCCTACAGAGCACCGTTACCACCTACATTCTGGTGTCTTTGGTAATAGAAGGCACACTGAATGCTTTCAAAAGAGAAGCGCAAACACCAATGTAGTCACAAACTTTTTAATTATAATGGTTTTCTTCCTTTTTCAACATATGCTAGGAAAATTGTGGCACAGGCTTGTGGAAGTAACCACTGATGTCTGATTTGAGTAAGGCCTACCCCACTAGACGTAACTCATGCCCAACAGTGCTTGTGTGACCAAGAACCTGAGACTAAATAGCCCAGGAATGTAGGATAAAACCAAATACCATTCTCCTAAAAAGAAAAATAAACAGAAAACAAATAAGACAAAATGTAGCAATAAAATGGTTCATAATGACATTCTCTTTACCAATATGTCAGTCTTGAGCTATTACCAGAGACGCTTCCTGCTACAGCAGATAGGAAATAATACAGAGATTCACAGCTGGACATAATGCAGCTGTGAGACCTGAGAGACCTTGGACTACTCAGTCCTAATGGCATGACTCCTTCAAAGCCTTCTCTTTAGGGATCAGGGAATCGCATGGAAGAGAATACAGAAAAGGGGTAAGAACCAGAGAGTAAGGAGTATACCAAGAAAACATCACTCTACATCAATGATCAGAGCTCACACAGACCCCAGAGACTGAAAAATCATGAACAGGGCCTATATCTGTCTGCAGCAGGTCCTCTGGGTATATATTATGGCTTCTAGTTTAGTGTTATTGTTGTTGTTGTTTCTGTTTTGCTTTATCTTATTTTTGTTTGCTTGTTTTTTTAAAATTCCCCAGTGTGCAACCAGTTAGGCCCCTGTTTCTTGTGCCTGCTCTTCAGGTTTTTTTTCTTTCTGTTTGTTTTTATACAACTATACCGTGTTAACTTTTGTTTTATTTTATTAAATGAAAAAATAAAAGACCCAGAAATTCTGTTCCCTTTCTGTAAATAGGAAAGAGAACAAATCCCTACAGTGGGGAGAACATTATCTTGCATTAGAAATGAAGGAATCTGCTCGAATATTATATCAAATCAGGAACCTTAACTATATATTTGAACAGAGTTAGAGTAATAGAGAATACACAGCACTGATATAAACATTCATCAGCACAATGAATGCTAGCAGTGTCAAAATAGCTTTGGAGAAAAAGAAAAAATACAAATACATAGCTTGTGTGTCGCTGTCCTCATTAAACTTACAAAGAGTCATATACCACTTTAGAGGGACTGTTCAATTAAATTTAAATATGCTTGCATACATTAAATTACTGTTGTGCTTGGGTATGTGTGTTTCCATGGCAGAGGGCAACTTGTAGGAGTTGGCTTTCTCCCTTCATCAAAAGGGCTCCAGAGCTTGAATTCTGATCGTAAGGCTTGGCAACAAATAGTTTCACCAGATAAGCAATCTAACTGGCCTTTTTTATTCAAGATCATAAGTCATCAAGAAAGAGTTACTGAATATACCTGACTATATGTAGATAGTAGGTAGCCATCTTCTCTCTGTATGTCTTTAGGGCACACTTCCTAAGAAATTCAAACTTTATATTGCCATATATTTCAAACATATAATATTTTTATATTTAAAAATAATCTTATTTATAAATTTGTTGATTTGAATCACATATATGAAAAATGACAGCTCATACTATGCTCATTTGGCTGTCATTTTATCTGGGTAGCCATCTACCTGGATCACGATAAATGAATCCTGGGTTGGTTTGTAACTGTAAATGGGTATCTAAGTACTATTTTTTCTATTTACCTCCACAACTATTTTACAAGAAAGTGGATATTATTCCTGAAAGGCATAGCAAATAATCTAGAAACATGGTGATAAAATTATTGCTGAGAAATTCAATAGTTGTGGAGAAACATGGAACTTGGCCTGTTATTCTTTTTAGTAATTGGGATTGTATTAAGGCCCTCCATTTCCTTAACAAGAACTCTGCCCTCTCCAGGTCTTACTATTTCCCCCTTCTTTCATAAGATTCCCTGCATTCTGCCCAAAGTTTGGTTATCAGTTTCATCATCTGCTTTGATACACTGCTGGGTAGAGTCTTTCAGAGGCCCTCTGTGGTAGGCTCCTGTCCTGTTCCCTGTTTGCTCCTTCTTCCAATGTCCACCCCATTTGCCTTTCTAAGTGAGGATTGATCATCTTACCCAGGGTCCTTTTTATTGCTTAGCTTCTTTAGGTGTACAGGTTTTAGTATGTTTATCCTATCTTATATGTCTAATATCCACTTATAAGTTAGTATATGCCATGTATGTCTTTCTGCTTCTGGGATATCTCAGTTGAGATGATCTTTCTAGATCATGCCATTTGCCTGAAATTTTTATTGTTTTTAATTGCTGAGTAGTATTCCATTGTGTAAATTGGCACAGGGGTCTTTTCTGAGACTGATACGACAACCAAGGACCACATAGAGATAACCTAGAACACCTGCACAGATGTAGCCCATGGCAGTTCAGTGTCCAAGTGGGTGCCCTAGAAAGGGGAAACAGGGACTGTCTCTGATATGAACTCAATGGCTGGCTCTTTGATCATCTCCCCCTGAGGGAGGAGCAGCCTTGCCAGGCCACAAAGGAGGACAATGCAGCCAGCACTGATGACACCTGATAAGCTAGGGTCAGATGGAAGGGGAGGAGGACCTCTCCAATAGTGGACTTGGAGAAGGGCATGGGAGGACATGAGGAAGGGTGGGTGGTGTTGGGAGGGAATGAGAGAGGGGGCTACAGCTGGGATACAAAGTGAATAAACTGTAATTAGTATAAAAGGTAAAAATTTAATAAACAAGAAAAAAGAGAACTCTGCCAACTGGATCTCACTAAATTACTTAGGCTTGTCTTGGACTTATTCTGTAGACCCAAATGGCTTTGGATTTATGATTATCCCACAACAGCCACCTGGGTAGCTGAAATTATAGGTTTGTGTCACTAAAACAAGAGGAATCCTTTAAAGTAATTACAGCCACTACAGTATCCTTGAACTGACATCCCCCAGCTGCCCCTCACCTACAAAAGCCTAAAGTGTGTGACTTTATTTTCCTTTGGAATGAACTTAACTATGACTGAATCACAGACACTCTTTCCTCAACATCAGATTGAAAATCTAAACATAGGCCTTTAATTTTTAAATGGTGATGTCTATTTAACATTTCACTGAGATATTTTCCTATATGGTTCAAGAGTATGGACCTTTGTATTGACACAGAACTATGGGAGTTCAACAGACATTCTGAGAAATTATACATTTTGACTTAAGCATAGTAATTTATATATCCAATTATTTTCAGTGCAAAATATTTTCAATAAAAATATAAATGTAAGACTCAGATTCTTGAACTTTTCCAAGATAGTGTAGCTAGCTTTTCAAAATAAGATTGAAGTTAGGTTTTTGTATGTATGTATTTCTAAAGTATGATTAGAACTCTATTCTAGAGTCTACTTACATGCTTAGACCAACCAGGAATGGAATATCAACTTAGATGATTAATCACCTCTACTTTTTTTCTAAGATGTTCAACATTTTATTGACATGAAGCCATTAGTAACCATCACATATATCCTAAAACAACAAGTCAAAGAATGTGCTTGTGTTCACAATTCTATTCCTCAGAACATTTGAAAGATACATTTATGTGTCTATTCCATGTGTATGTGCATGTTTACATTTGTAGGTGTCAGGAGGAAATCTTGAGAAATTCTTTCCCTCCACAATATGGGTTTCAGGGGCCTAAATCAGGTGTTAACACAGTAAGCACTTTTACACAGTGAGCCATCTCGCCAGCCCCATGATTCTACTCTAAATTTAAAAGAAGTGTTTATATAATTAATTATGTAGGTCCCATGGAGCATAAGAAAACAAAGTGATGGTGATATTTGCCTGTTAAATCATAAATAATATTCTTAAAGATAAACTCTACTTTAAATATGCTTTCATGTTACCATAAAGAACTTAATCAGTACATAAGTGTTTGGAGATTATTATCAAAGTCTCTTATCCAAATTAATTTAGAAAACTTGGATTCAATATACCTTAGGAAAAAATGTCATGCCACTGTGTCATAAAATGTAACTATAAAACTCTCATATTGAAACAGAATATAGATATGCAATCATCGTCATAGATTAAGATTCAAGTCACAAAAGTCTGCAGAGGCAAAATTGTTTCCAATATGATGTAAAATTTTAAACCTATGGTGTTTCTTTAAAAGACAAACAACCTTTATAAACTCAGAAGAGAAAATTGCTTGCTAATCTTATCTTTTGCTGCCACCAAGCAGACATGTGTGCAACCTGCTGTGGACTTTCACCCTGGACAAAAGAAGAGACACAGTGTGTTTATGCACTAGGGGAAGAAGCAGCTCTTGGAGGAGAGGCAGCGACAGTGTGGGCAAGAAATCATGGCTATAGCCGGAAGATGTGAGGGAAAATCCAAAACTAACAATGAAAGAACACATAGTACACATTGTTTGGATGATATCTGAAATCTGGGTTTCTGTATTTTCAACACAAAAGTAAGTTCTAGTGTTGGGGGTTGGTCCAAGCAGTATATTCTAATGCTAATTACTAGCCCCCAAGATCTGTGTGCCAGTACATACTCATGAACACCACTAGTCTTTGTTGTGAAAACCTTGCTCTATCCAATTTAAGGTTAATTGGTTAATAAAGTTACTGAAGCCTGTAACTGGACAGAAGAGAAGTAGGCAGGCTTGGGTTCCTGGGCTTGGGGTCTCAGAGGGATCACAAGTCCAAAAGTAGGGGAGAGTGGAAGCAGAAGATGTAGCAGGAGGAGAGAGAGCCAAAGAGAAGCCACTGCAAGGTAATATGTACCATGAGCATGTGGCCATGAGGGCTGGCCTGATAGAACAGAAGCAGCCCAGACAGGAACAATTAAGTCAAGTAACATGGGGTATGCAGCCTGGAAATTGCAAAATAGCTTAGAGGGATTATTTCTACACAGTCACTGTGCTCTAAAGCTTTTATAAATTCGAGAGGTCTCTGTTTTGATTATTTGGGAACTAGCAGGGGAAGAGAAGTGCTCTAGAGTCTAAGATCCACTTTCACAACACACTACTCCCGATACTAAGAAAATATATCACTTAAAATATTCACTGGCAAATATGGTTGCACATTTGTAAGTGGGATACAGATTATTGGAGTGCACAATAGTAATATGAGTGTTTGATTTTCAATCAAACAAATAATGAAGAGTACCACACCATGGTTTCTGAAAGGTGGACAGGATGGGGGGGGGGATCTTTTAAACCAGTAACGAGCAACTACATGACACCCACAGCAATTGTGTATAATGTACATGATGTTCTACAACACGTCAGTATTCCTGACAAACTGCTGTCAGGTAAGCCCCTGAGTGCTGTGTACAGCTCTATCTGGGGTGCAAGGTGGAAGGCCCCTGCATTACCCACAGCTCCCCCTGCTTTTGCCCTTCTGACTTGGCCCTTTCTCTGTGCTCTGTAAAGAAACCTCCACTTTTAGGCTGACTCTCTGAAGCGAAGCACAAATGAGACAATGGTATATGAAAAAGGAAGGCAGAAGAAAGAAGAATATAATTTATATGGAGCACAACATGAAGGGAGATACCATGCAGGAAAAAATCAGCACCAATATAATGGCATAATGGAAGAGAAGCCAGTTATTTTAAAATTAGCTCTAGAGGGGCTAGAGTTTAGAGGAGAGAGGAAAGGTCTACATAATATGGATAGCCAAAGGAGATATGAATAGAAATTAAACATTCTGCCTAGGTCAGCCATCAAATTCAAATTTTCTTTAAATGATGCTTCAAATGTCATTGCTCTATAAGCTGTGTAGGCATTGCATTTATTTGTCCATGTTATTGTTTAAAATATATAAAACAGTTGTTCTTTAAAATGTGTTTATGTATGCATTTATTTTTAATGACAAAATATCCCAGGAAGATATTGTATAAAACAATTCCCCTACATTTAGACTTAAGGACTAGGGTGACAGTTAAAGGTGTAAAGTCCCTGCCTTGCAAGGGTGATGAACAGAGGGAGGTCAGTCAGATGGTATGGCCGCATACCTGGAATCTCAGTATTAAAAGGCCATCAGAGTTTTCCCAGAGCAAGTTATAACCAGCTAGACTGCGTGAAAGCAAGGAGTCTAGGTTCAAATGAATGATTCTTCCTTAACGTATGTAAGGTGGGGAGTAATAAAATAAGACACCCAGCACAACATCGATCTCTGCATGTGTGGACATGCCTGTGTACCTGCACGGAAATGTTACTCATACAATTACGAACACACACGCACAGCACATACATATGCAGATACAGGTGTGAGTGTATATAATGATTTGTCTTGGAGTGGGTCTAATTTTCTATTGGCAGATATACAATCATTCTTGTAAGTTGCATGAAATGAAATGGATTTTCAAAGCATCTAAGCCTAATGTCTTTCCCAGGTCTTAACTGTCTGTTCTTTGACTTGAAATTTGAATCTGCATTGACCAAGAGTGTTCCACATAGGGATGGACAGTCTGTGGCATATTGGGCAGCCTTCCTAAACCTGGAATATATGATCCTTTCTCTGTTCAAGGAGTGTCCTCTTATCCTAAGACTAAAGTGGTGTATACCTGGATTGTTTATTCCTTGAAATTTCTTAGAAAGCAATAAACTAAACAAAACTCTTCATTCTCCCGTGCCTGAAAATGCTACAAAATTTCTCTCTTCCTTTAATCAAAACATCTTAAAAATAGGTGGCTATGAGCAATGTTGCAGAAGCTGAGAATTGAACCTGAATCCTCTGGCACAGTAAGAGGGACGCATAGCTGCTGAGACATCCCTCCAGGACCCAAGCCTAGGATTAAAGTGTTGGTTCTAGAGGCTGATCTCATTCTTTACCCACAGCACTATCACTCCAGCCTCTTCTGCTACTTTAATTAAAAAGTTTTGAAATTAAAATATAATTGCATCATATTCCGATGTGCTCATATGTACCCAACCCTGTTCTCTAGTTAATGAACTCTATCCTCCTTTTTTAAATTGTTGTTATATACATACATACATGTATGAATATAAAAATATACATGTTACTCATGTATGTATATAACAAAGGAATACATATATATATATATACATATTATCCTAAACATATAAACATATTTAATCATTTTATACAATGTCACATGTGTGTGTGTGAACTCAGGGATAATTGGTGTAACAGTGGAGTGTGCACCTCTGTGGGAAGCAATAGCTCTATAACTGGACTGAAGACCTGCTCAAAAAGGAGGAAATATTATGCCTGGTTCTAGAAATTTAGCCAGCTACTGAGGATGATTATGTTATGTGTCTTGTAGAAAAACCTGCAACTACCACTTTGCTAAGCCAGCATAATCTCTAACTACATTCTAAACATCTATTATTTTTCCACCAGATAAGTATGGCTCTCATCCCTCAACAAAGATTTTGTCCAGGACTATTAAAAATATGTATATATAACTGATCAAAATGTATAGAATACATGTCATACCCAGCCCAAATTGATCCAGCTACAACTCCTGCACTTAAAAAAATCACAGAATAGTCTGAAAAGCTGTAAGAGTAAAAGAGAAATGGAATATGTGTTTTGAGATTATGTCTCCTAGGAATTTTAGAAAAGCCACATGTATAAAGTCTCAACAACATGCTGTAAACAAAACCTGAACCAGGATGACATCAACAGACATATTAACATAGTAATCTAATAGAGCTAAGAATTATAGGAAACTAAGAAATGCAGAGAGGTGGAGAAAAAAGGTCTTCCCCAGAGAAGAGTGCCCAGATGGTCTTCTATTACTTTCAGTATCATCTTGCTTTGAGTTAGGCAGGAACCACCCCTGTTGTTATTCCTCATGTCCCATTGTGTCTCAGTTCATTCAGCAGCCTATTCTAGTGTCTCTAATGCCAGTGATGACTTCCTTCTGTTTGCCTGATAAGAGATTGCTTGTTGTGAGTCTTTATCTGCTTTGATACATTGCTAGGTGGAGTCTTTCAGAGGCCCTCTGTGGTAGGCTCCTGTCCTGTTGCTTATTTTCTCCTACATTCAATGTCCATCCCATTTGTCTTTCTAAGTGAGGGTTGATCATCTTACCCCAGTTCCTCTTTCTTGTTTATCTTCTTTAGGTGTATAAATTTCAGTATGTTTATCCTATCTTATAGGTCTATATAAGTGAATATATACTATATGTTTCTTTCTGCTTTTGGGATACCTCACTCAGGATGATTGTTTCCAGGTCCTACCATTTGCCTGCAAATTTCATGATTTCCTCGTTTTTAATTGCTGAGTAGTATTCCATTGTATAAAAAGAGGCAGGGAATCATATGAAAGAAAGGGGAGTTAGTAAGACTAAAGAAGACAGGAGCTCCACAAAGACCAAATAGATCAGGGCACAGGGGTCTTTTACGAGACTGTATCTCCAACCAAGGACCATGTATAGATATAACCTAGAACCCCTGCTTGGATATAGCCCATAGTAGCTAAGTATCTAACTGGGTACCCTAGTAAAGGAAACAGGGACTATTTCTGACATGAACTCAATGGCTGGCTCTTCGACGCCCCTCCACCCCCCATGAGGGAGGAGCAGCCTTGCTAGACCACAAAAGAGGACATTGAAGCCAGCCCTGAAGAGCTAGGGTCAGATGGAAGGGGAGGAGATCCTCCCCTATCAATGGACTTGGAAAGGGGCAGGGAGGAGATGAGGGAGGGATGGGGAGAGTGGGAGGGAATAAGGGGGGGGGCTACGGCTGGGATACAAAGTACATAACCTGTGATTAATATAAAAAGAAAAAAAAGAAGATGAAAAAATATGTTGTTGAATTAAACTTGCACTATTATATTGAGAAAGAAAAAGAGATTGCTTGTAATCATGTAAAGGAGCCATGATTTGCTTTGAAAAGCATGAGAACGCAACGATGTTTTAAATAGGGACTCACCATTGCATATTGGAATAATTGTTTTGAAAATGAAAGCGTGTTTTTCAGGTGGGATCATTATTAGAAAGATAAGAAACGGATAGTTGAAGTATTGTCATAATGTTCATATATATATATATATATATATATATGAAATACCTGAAGGGTAAATGCTGGGCTTGATGATTGTCTGGTTAGATAGTGACTGACTATGTTACCACAGATCAGATATGTCACCTTGATCTTTTGCATAGGAAACAAAATTAACAGTCCCACCAGCAGTGGAGGAGGGTTCCCCTTTCTCCACATCCTCTTCAGCATGTGTTTTTGATCACTTGAGTTTTTGATCTTAGCCATTGTAGTGGGTGTAAGGTGCAATCTCAGGGTCGTTTTGATTTGCATTTCTCTGATGACTAAGGACTTTGAGCATTTCTTTAAATGCTTCTTTGCCATTTGATATTCCTCTATAGAGAATTCTTTGTTTAGTTTTGTACCCCATTTTTTAATTGGATTACTAAATTTGTTGCTTCTGAATGTCTTGAGTTCTTTATATATTCTGGATATTAGCCCTCTGTCAGATATAGGATTGGTGAAGGTCCTTTCCCAGTCTGCAGGCTGTCATTTTGTTTTGATGACAGAGTCTTTTGCTTTACAGAAGCTTTTCAGTTTCATGAGGTCCCATTTATTTATTGTTGATCTTAGAACCTGTGCTGTTGGTGTTCTGTTCAGGAAGTTGTCTCCTGTGTCAATGAGTTCAAGGCTCTTCCTCACTTTTTCTTCTAACCGGTTTAGTGTGTCTGGTTTTATGTTGAGGTCTTTGATCCACTTGGACTTTAGTTTTGTGCAGGGTGATAAGTATGGATCTATTTGCATTTTTCTATATGCAAACAGCCAGTTAGATGAGCACCATTTTTTGAAGATGCTTTCTTTTTTCCATTATATGGTTTTGGAATCTTTGTCAAAAATCAAGGGTCCATAATTGTGTGGGTTTATTTCTGGGTCTTCTATTCGATTTCCATTGATCCACCAGTCAGTTTATATGCCAGTACCATGCAGTTTTTTGTGAATATTGCTTTGTAGTTCAGCTTGGAGTCAGGGCTGGAGATACCTCTAGATGATCTGTTGTTGTACAGGACTGTTCCAAGCTATACCACTCATAGGCATATATCCAAAATATGTTCAAGTATACAATAAGGACATTTGCTCAAACATATTCGTAGCAGCTTATTCATAATAGCTAGAATCTGGAAACACCCCAGCTGTCCCTCGATGGAGGAAAGGATACAGAAATTGTGGTACATTTACACAATGCAATACTACTCAGCAATTAAAAACAAGGAAATCATGAAATTTGCAATTAAATGGCAGGAACTAGAAAAGATCATCCTGAGGGAGCTATCCCAGAAGCAGAAAGACACATATGGCATATACTCACTTATAAGTGGATATTAGACATATAAATATCGGATAAACATATTAAAATCTGTACACCTAAAGAAGCAAAGCAAGAAGGAGGACCATGAGTAAGATGATCAACCCTCACTCAGAAAGGCAAATGGGATAGACACTGGAAGAGGGAGAAAATAGAGAATAGGACAGGAACTTATCACAGAGAGCCTCTGAAAGAATCTACCCAGAGGGTATCAAAGCAGATGTCAAACTTTGCAGAGAATCTTATGAAAGAAGGGGGAGACAGAAAGACCAGGATGGGACAGATACTTCACAAGAAGAAAAACAGAACCAAAAAATCTGGACATAGAGGTCTTTTCTGAGACTGATATTCCAACCAAGGACCATGCATGGATATAACCTAGAACCCCTGCACAGATGTAGCCCATGGCAGCTCAGTCTCCAATTGAGTGTCCTAGTAAGGGGAATAGGGACTGTCTCTAACATGAACTCAGTGGCTGACTCTTTGATCAGCACCCCCTGAAGGGGAAGCAGCCTTACCAGGGCACAGAGGGAGACAATGCAGCCAGTCCTGATGAGACCTGATAGGCTAGGGTCAGATGGAAGGGGAGGAGGACCTCTACTATCAGTGGACTTGGGGAGTGCATTGGAGAAGAGGGAAGGAGGGTGGGATTGGGATGGGATGAGGGAGGGAGCTACAGGTGTGATACAAAGTGAATAAACTATAATTAATAATAATTTTAAAAATATTAATTAAAAATAATTTTAAAATAATTAAATAAATTTTAAAAAGAAAACCAAATTAACATCATGAATCCAACTTAATTGGAAAAACAGAAATGTCAAAAGTCAGGACAGCCTTCCTCAATTGTACTGAAATTTTTTTGTTTTTGTTTTGTTTTGCTTTTTGTTTGTTTTGGTTTTTGCTTAGTTTTATTGAAGTGTAGAATGTGGGTATTTTAAAATGGTTCAAAACTCCATTATTCTATCTTTGTCTCAGTGAAATAAAGTACAAACTGGCAGGATGTTCCCTCAACACAATATGTTAAGTAATAATCTTATAACATATTCTAGTAAGTCTTGACTTGAATGTTTGTCATATGCAAATGGTACAAACTCATATGCAGAAAGAAATAACCTTGGTCCAAAATGTAAAACAAACAAAGAAAAAAAAACTTCTTTGTCAAAAAACATGTGTCCATAGGTGTGTGGGTTTATTTCTGGGTCTTCAATTCGATTCCATTGATCCAGTAGTCTATTTTTAGGCCAGTACCATGCCGTTTTTATTACTGTTGCTCTATAATACAACTTGAGATCAGGAATGGAGATACCTCCAGAAGATATTTTATTGTACAGGATAGCTTTAGTGAATCTGGGTTTTTTTGATTTTGCATATGAAATTGAGGATTGTTCTTTCAAAGTCTGTGAAGAATTGTGTTGGTATTTTGATGGGAATTGCATTGAATCTGTAGATTGCTTTTGGTAAAATGGCCATTTTTACTATATTAATCCTATCGATCCACAAGCAAGGGAGATTGTTCCATCTTCTGATATCTCCTTCTATTTTTTTTTCTTCAGAGACTTGAAGATTTTTTTTTCAAACAGTTCTTTCACCTTGGTTAGGTTCACACCAAGGTACTTTATCTTATTTGTGGCTATTGTGAAGGGTGTTGTTTCCCTAATTTCTTTCTCAGCCCTTTTGTCTTTCGTATACATGAGGGTTACTGATTGTTTTGAGTTGGTTTTGTATCCAGACACCTTGCTGAAGGTGTTTATCAGCTGTAAGTGCTCTCTGGTAGAACTTTTGGGGTCACTCATGTATACCATCATATTATCTGCAAATAGTGATACTTTGACTTCTTCCACTCTGATTTGTATCCCCTTTAGCTCCTTTAGTTGTCTTATTGCTCTAGCTAGGACTTCCAGTACTATGTTGAAGAGATCTGGAGAGAGTGGGCAGCCTTGCCTTGTGCCTGATTTCAGTGCAATTGCTTTAGGTTTTTCTCTGGATGTCCTTCAACTGGAGAATGGACGCAGAAATTGTACATTTACCAATGGAATAGAATTCAGCTATTAAAAACAAGGAAATCATGACATTTGTAGGCAAATGGATAGAGCTAGAGAAGATCATTCCGAATGAGGTATCACAGAAGCATAAAGACACACATGGTATATACTCACTAATAAGTGGATGTTAGCCATATAATATAGGATAAACATGCTAAAATCTGCAGACCTAAAGAAGTTAAACAAGGAGAACCCTAGGAAAGATGCTTAATCCTCTTTTAGAAGGGAAAACAGGACAGACACAAGAAGCTGGAGAAGACAAGGAACAGGGCTGGATATTATCATAGATGTTCTCTACAAGACTCTACCCAATGGGGGATCGAGGCAGATGCAGAGACTCACAGCCAAACTTTGGACAGAGCACATGGAGTCTTGTAGAAGAAGGGGGACATGAAAGGACTCAGAGGGGACAGGAGCCACACAAGGAGATCAACAAAGCCAAAAAGAAAAAAAGAAAAAAATAAATAAAGCAGGACCCAGAGGGAACTGCAGAGATGGGTACATCAGCCACAGAGAGGACTCCTGCTCTGATGTGGCCCACAGACAGCCCATTCTCCATGTGGGTTCCCTAGTAAGAGGAAAAGACACAGTCTCTGACATGAACTCAGTGGCCTACTCCTTGATCACTTCTCCCTGGTGGGGTGAACTAACCAGCCTACAGAGGAAGAGGATCCAAGTAGTCCACATGGGACCTGATAGGCTAGGGTCAGACAGTAGGGGAGGAGGACTTCCCCTATCAGTAGACTAGGGCAGAGGGACAGGGGAGGAAGGGTGGGACTGGGAGGAGGTGAGGCTACAATTGGGATACAAAGTGAATAATTTTGTAAATAATAATAGAAAAAATCAACTTACTTATAACTGCTTCCAATTCTTTGAACAGCCGAATGGGCCAGGTCTTATTTAAAGATATTTTTGGCACATAGAATTATATTAATCTATAATTATGTGATTACATACATATACAATTAAATAACTTACCAAAGGGAATAGGTTAATGGATTTTGCGAATGTTGGTAAATGTATGATACAGAGCGTGACTATTCAAATATCAAATGTCAGTACATAAGAAATATCACTACAATAGTAACAATAATTGCCTTTCAGAATTTATCCTCCTTTTATAAGTTTCTAATATCCTTCTGTTTGGATAAAAATAAGTTTAGAATATGAATAATATGGAATTCTTACATATGGTAGTGAACAGTTCAGAATTTTCTCCTCATTGTTTCAAAACATTAATTCTTTAATATGTAAAAATGAAATCAGTAACTAATTTTTTCATTAGGTGAAAAATAAGCAAACCACAACTAGTGCTTCAGTATAAAGAAAGGGTTTCTTTGAATATGCTTCATGTCATTTTCCAGCATGGACTCCTGGGAAAAATATTTCCTTCAAGTTTAATTGTTTGGAATCATAAAATGAGCTTGAAATACTCAGGAAAAGGCATCACCGTAGAAAACATTCAATGGTGATAGCACTCACTGTATTCACTATCATTGAATTTGCTAACATAAAGGTGTACTGTATTATATGACACTTAAATAAGAAAAAGTAAAATTTATACCTTCATATATTATGAGAGTTTTAGGTAACAACTTACATTGCTTTTTTCAAAACATCAGCTTTAAACACAGTCTTTGCTTGCTGGCTCCATACAACATGAAAACTTGAATTTATTAAGAATTAAGATTTGCACTGCTAACACATGGATTGCACAGAGACTGAGACATCAACTTAGGAGCATGCATAGTATGGACGTAGGCCCCTTGCAAATATGTGTCCAGTGGGTACCTTGGTCTTCATGTGGGTCTCCTGGCAAGTGGGCAGTGGGGGCTGTTTTTAACATGGACTCTATTGTCTGCTTGCCTTGCCTGGCCTCAGGGGATGAGGAGATCAGTCCTGATGTGACTTGATGTTAGGGAGGGTTGATATTGTGGGAGGGGGACTCCTCTTTTCTGGTGGGGAAAGAGAGAGAGGGAGGGAGGAGTGGAAGGAGGGGTATCCTTGGGTTGTAAAGTAAATTAACTGAAATGAAAAAAAATTAGATAAAGAAAGAATTATAGATTTGCTATCTCTCATTGTACCGGTGCTCCATAGCTGCTGGGGGAGAAAAGACAAAATGGTTTTCCTGGGTACTATATTCTCAAATACTAACCTACTGGCCTTCATGTGCTCACCGATACCAAAGTAGAATGGCTGTTACTGGGTAACAAACCGCTCCCCGACTATATTCTAGGAAAGAAACTCTACAGGAAGGAATTTCATGCCTATCCCACGTTCAAAAGCCCATCTGGGATTGTCATAGTCCCTAGAAGGGACTCTTTTAGGTTGTTATTTTGCTAGATAGTCCCATTGTTAAATTGATTTCTAAGTGTCTCTTTATACCCATAGACTTGTCCTAGTTATGACCACATAAATATACTCTATAGTAACTACTGCATACCATAAAATTTTACACTCAAGTTTGGTACAGAACGACTATCCACTATCCAGTCATTCTAGTATTTATATTGATATAATTATATATATATATACATATAAATACACATACATATATAAAGCAACCTACTCATATTAAACACCTTTTAATATTCTGATGGGTATAAGGTGACATTGGAAGTAGGAGAAAACAAGTAACAGGACAGGGTCCTACCACAGAGGGCCTCTGAAAGACTCTACCTAGCAGTGTAGCAAAGCAGATGCTGAGACTCATAACCAAACCTTTGGCAGAGTGCAGGGAATCATATGAAAGAAGGGGGAGTTAGTATGACCTGGAGAGACAGGAGCTCCACAAGGACCAAATAGATCAGGGCACAGGGGACTTCTATGAGACTGTTTCTCCAACCAAGGACCATGTATGTATATAACCTAGAACCTCTGCTCAGATGTACTGAGCATGGTAGCTCAGTATCCAAGTGGGTACCCTAGTAAGGCGAACAGGGACTGTCTCTGACATGAACTCAATGGCTGGCTCTTTGAACACAACCCTCCCCCAAGGGAGGAGCTGCCTAGCCAGGCCACAGAGGAGGACATTGCAGCCAGTCCTGAAGATACTTGATAAGCTAGGGTCAGATGGAAGGGGAGGAGGACCTCCCCTATCCTTGGACTTGGGAAGGGGCAGGGAAGAGATGAGGGAGGGAGGGTAGGACCGAGAGGGAATGAGGGAAGGGGCTCCAGGTGGGATACAAAGTAAATAACCTGTGATTAATATAAAAAGCTTCCTAGATAGCAACTCTAAGAAAAAAAATATCATTTTTATTTCATGTCAACCTACAGACCAGAACAACTACGCTGAATTTCCACGTTAGATCCATTCCTTCATCTGATGTAATATATGTCGATGTATATACTCGTGAAAAGTTATTTTAGAAGGAAAGTATCTGCTTTAATGTTTAAAGGTCTCTGAAGGATTAAAATAAATTAAAATGCTATTTATACAAAGTTATAAGAAAAAAATCCCACCTTGTTTGGTGCATACAAATAAAATATGGTGACCTTTGAAATTTTGTCTTTAAAATACATTTTTGATTATATTAATTTATTATCTATTTATTTATTATTTTATAAACTGATCAGACTTTTTACGTTTGACTCAAAGCATACAAAGAGCTTGAGGCAGCCTCCACTTAATGCTTGAAATGTGCTACATTTTCTGGGTTTGGATGATTGTAACCCTAGCTTCCACTGCCCTAGAGGTAAAAATTAATGTTTTTTACAATATAACAATATAAAATTAAACTAAGCATTCACCTTCTACTTCTGTCAGATTAGCAATACTGAACATGATGCCTTTTTCTTAACAAGTACAACGGCCATTGAATTAGCTTCACAAACAAGACACTGTGGGGTGAGTTGGATTGAAATGTTTTGCCAGGCACAGCACCACTCTCTCTGACATCAAATGTGTAAAGTAATCAGTAAAATAAACACACTCAAGACTTTTGCAGATTTCCAAGATGACATTTGTAAACCACTGCTTTCCTCCCATGATTCAGCTAAATCATTTTCTATTTGTAAGCTATCTGCTGTTCATTTCTTCTAATATGAAAGAAGGAAAAACAGACAACCAGCATTTATGACCAGTAGCATTTGCAAGCTTAATGGATGCTTGATTCGTGATTTTATGATCAACAGTAGTTCCACCTGGTTGGCAGTACTGCTCAAAAAAGCTTTGAGGAAAAGAAAACAGGTGACAGGTATTTACAATTAAATTATTGACATCATCTTAATCAAATTAGTGGTCTCTTATAATCTAAAAGAGAACCTCATACACATCCTTGTTGTGTTTCTAGCTGACCCATGAGGTCTAGATAGCCACTAATCAGTGGCACCATGGAATTCAGAGACAAATCCTTCCTGAGTCGCACAAAGGGGACACTTTAATAAATGAACACATAAGGATCTATAATACCATTACACAAAGAGAACTGCAATAATGGTCAACACATGGCTTTTTAAAATGCATTATTTGTCACTAAGTAGAATGCCATTATAAGGAGAAACCTTTTGTGCTTTAAAAGGGTATGTTTCTCAGTAAAATATTTATGCTTTTAGAAATTACCAGACTGTATAGCTCACCCACAACAATTTCACTTTTATTACATATAAATTGTAAATTATTTCTTTTAAATTATTAATGCAATTGAAAAGAGAATTGTTCAGGGCATACAGTCTTTTAAAGGACTGCAAATAGATGAAACAAAGCCGAGATGACAATTTCAGCATTTAAAATATACACATGATAATTCAAACAAATGTTATGACATTTAAGATAATGAAACCCTTCATTTATTCTACTATCTGGTATGAGTTTTATTTCACATATAAGGATTCAGAACAGATGTCCAAATATTATAATGCCAAAAAGAAAGTTAGGGCATGTCTTCATTAGTACCCTCTGAGAAGCCTGTGGTCTCTCTTTAAAACTGACATGCAGCACTTGACAACAGCTATTCAAGACTCATTCTAAGAAACACAACTAAACAAAGCAGTTTCCAGACAAAAAGAAAAAACAAAAACAAGCTTAGAGAAACCCTTTGAGCCATGTAAGTATATGGTTTGCCATACCTAATCTCTCCCATCAGAAAACAAATAATTGCATTTTTTTTACTAAATACCCTCCTCCTCCTCAAAAAAAAAAAAAAAAAAAACCAAAAACCTTATGTAATTGTTAAAGAGAAAAACTGATATTAAGAATTACTGGAGACTTCGTAGCAAATTAATTCTAATCAATATGCTTATTGACTACACAGTGAACTAATGACTTCCTTAAATAACATGGGTACCCATTATTGTTGACATTTAAATTAATATTTAACCTAATGACTCATGTACTTTTTAAATTTTTACTGAAGTAGCATTTTCTTGTCTTTCCCTTAAATACAGAGACCATGTTTTGTCAAACACATACATGCTGTTTCTTTTTTTATTTACAATGTAAATTGTAGAAGCAATGCCCATATGGCCATAAGTTTAATAACTGCCTGTAGCACTTCGTATATGGATTTACGAAGAACAACCTAGTAGATTATAAAACAAGGGAAAATATAAATGGGTTCAAATGCCTTCTATTTCTATGCCAAAATACGCTCTGGGGGTTCTCTTACACAAAAAAGGTGATTAAGTAAATAAAAAAAGTTAAAAAGCAGTTCTATAATGGAACAATACAGTCACTTAGTCATTTTTACCAAACTAAAGTTATTTCCTGACAATGTTTAACAACTACCTGCTACATGCCACATACTAAACTAGAATCTTAAATAATAAAATTAAGTCTAATTTAGATCTGTGCATAGGAAAGTTATGATGTTTACAAAACTCTCATTCTCTTCAATATCCCAGTTTTCATGAAACTTACTTGTAATGAATCAGTGATAATAAAGCATGAATACTATTCTGAAATTCTTAAAATTAGATGTGTTTTCCTTTCACATTAAAGCTGAAAATAGTATCAATTCTCCTGATATTTATAATACTTTGATAACTAATCTTTTATTTTAGTTATCTGTGGCCCATATACAGGGAATGAAAATTCAACATATAGTATGAATGCATTTCTGAACACATGTGAGGAAACTTCCTGATACACTGCAGAACACAAATGGAATGAGAGTGAAGATCTTCAGCTTCACCACTAGCCTTCAAGACTGAGATGGTTAGTCTATAGATAACTTTACACGAGCCTGTAAAACTCCATTTTTGATTTTACAAGTGAGGTCTTCCTTAGCCAGATTTACATTTCAATTCTTTCAAAAGCCATCAAAAAGAATGGATCAATGTATTGTGCAGTTCACTACAGCCAGGCAACAGAAAACATCCACAGAATCCACCCTGTAACAGAGAATAAACCTAGTGGGGAGTTCCTTACAGGAAGAAGAGGTTCGCTGTGTCACTCTGAAGAGCAATTGCTCACTGACTTCCTGACAGTTGCTGTTGCTATCCACTTGTTGAAGAGACTGGGTCTGTCAATGTTGAGTAAATTGTGCAGGAGCAAAACCCCCTGAAAGTCTGAACAGTACAATGGCCTCCTACAGTTCTTGGTGAGCACAGACATTATTTTCCTAATACTATTGGGTGTTGAAATATTTGTGCATATTACTATCATTAGGGAGAACACTGATATTCTAATACTATTAAAATCTAACAGAGGTCAAGGCACACATGTGTGCCTTGGTATGTACATCTCCACCCCAATAATCATATACAGAAATTGAGGTATAAATATAAAACCTCTAAAACTTCAGCTCTGTTGTACATTTATCATAGTGAATATAAACAGATATTTAGGAAACCCTTAACTATTTAGATGTTTTATATCATTTTTCTCAATAAGTTCTAATTTAAAAAATATGATGAATAGCTACTCTTTATCTAGCTTTGGATAGAATATAAATTGCTCTTTAATTTGAGACAACAATTTTTTACAGAAAATAAACATTATTTGAGGAAAACAAGTTTGTCTTCTTACACACTCCTCCCAATAACGTCTGTTAAAGATGCTGACTTTGCTTTAATGTGTTTAAATCTCATTAAAGCATATTCATAAATGTTAAGTGTACAGTTCTTAAATTCTCCTTTAAGGGCACATTAATACGGTCAACTTAACTACCATACAATGTTATATAACCATACTGGTGCAATTTTTTTTATTATGATAAATAACAAGACATGGAATTTGAAAAACTTGAAGTGTAATCAGAAATTCAAGCTCATAGATTGAGAAAATAAGATAACCTGTCCAGAAGTCCAGTGGAAGCAAGAGTAGAATGAAAGACTTAGCATTAAAGTAAAGGCATCTTTTTATGTTTGATGTTTGGTGACAACTTATTTGATTGAGGTCTATTGGAAGCAATTTTTAGGAACTGTCATTTTATTGAGTTTAATGAATGTTTTCCTCAAAATGTATACCATTCTATCAAATGCATGTTAGAGCTTTTCTATATACCAAAGAAACTTTTGCCAGTAAAGAAAAGATAGCCAACATAATCTGGACTTGGTGAGACTATATGGGTTCCTACAGATAAAATTTACATATACTTTTATATAGTGGAACAGTATCTTCATTCACACTAAGGGGATAGATTGTGATTATTGGAGGAATCAAGGGAGGAATTCCTAGAGATGAAGATGGAAAAAATATGTCTTCAGTGTGCATCAAGTAAACAAATGGTCTTTGGAAAGCAAACATTAGAAGTTGTTCAAAGCCTGCCTCAATGTTGTATGATAAAGGCCAGGATGAATAGATTATCTTCCACGTGTTGAAAACAGAAGACAGAAGTGACTGCTACCTGTGGCTCATGATACTGAAGAAGGGGTGTTTCTTCTTCTGGTCACCTTCAGATATGCCACCCAGTCTGCTAGCCCTTGGAGAACTGTTCACAAGTGAAAAATTAGATGTCTCCTTGCCCTCGTTTTAAATGGTTTGTCTCTTAAAATTTTGATTATACACTTTTATTCATTATAAATTAATAGCTTTTAAGAAATAAACAATGACATCTTTCTTTTATTTTGGACCTTATTAGTACATTGTCATTTAACTGTATTGACTCAGTCTATACGTTCTGTTAAATATCACTATTTTCATTAAAAAATTAAAGTTTTTCATATTTTACCTATAAAACTTTCAACTAGAGTTGCATATTCATATTCTTAGTGCTTAAAATTGCCATTTTCTTATTACTAATTTATTTATTTGACAGACACTTGCTACATGTTTAGTATTAGACTGTTTTTCTTTTAAGTTTTCAAAATAATGTGTTTGCATAACTATGTCTGAGTGTGCGCCGCATGCATGCCCACAGAGGCCGGAAGAGGGGATCAAATGCCCTGGAAGTAGAATAAGCAGGCTTCTGTGTGCCGTCTTACACGAGCGCTGTGAATCAAACCAGATTCTTCTGTAAGTGTAGGGGGCACTATGAACAAATGAACCACATTTTTCAGCCTCTGTGGTAGAGTTTTAAGCATAAAATTCCTTTTTAAAATTTAGCTACCATCTCCCCAAAAGTGGAAATTGGCTGTACATATTTTATTTTAAGAATCATCTCCATATATTTTGCAAAATCTCATATTTTGGCTCCTTGTTCCATCATTAACAATATCTATACTACTCTTAGGGACAAGCTATTGAATAGTGGTATGGTCATTGTGCCTCATAGATGGGAATAGCTTCATTTTGGGACTTTGATGATGGAAGGAAAAAGAAAAAAAAAAAAAAACTCAAGAAATTTGCAGCAGTTGAAGAAAAGGATTACCTCATAACAATCAGATGAAATGTTTACCAAAATCTTGTCATATGGAAACTAGCAAAGGTACATGTAAAAGCCTGGGAAAGGCTGTAGAAATGTCTAAGCAAAATGTAGCAGTCCGTTTACTCATTGATTCTGTCTAGAAGAAAATACAAAGGGGAGAGAATCAAAATGACTACAGGCTTTAAAAAGCAATTCAGAAAAGTATTGATGAGCCAGATCTTAATGAAAGAGGAAATAAAATTATTTTCCTTCCTCAGTTCTTCTCCAGCAAGGAGTCGTCAAGATAAAAACCAAGTTCAGAAAAAGAACTAATCCACTGTACCCAGTAACATAGGGATTAAGAAAGACAGAAAGGAATATGGCTATTAACACAAAATCTTTTGTTAAAGAGTTCAACATTTAGTCACAGAGCATCTAAAAGTCACTGTAGGGTCTGAGGATGGAATCCAGGTCCTCATGCATACAAGGCAAGCATTCCATTGACTGAGCTATGTCTCTAGCCTTTATTAAAGCAATTTTGTTATTTGTTTGTATTTAAGAAGTCCAAGTGGATCAAAGACCTCAACATAAAACCAGACACACTAAACCGGTTAGAAGAAAAAGTGGGGAAGACCCTAGAACTCATTGGCACAGGAGACTACTTCCTGAATAGAACACCAACAGCACAGGCTCTAAGATCAACAATCAATAAATGGGACCTCATGAAACAAAAGCTTCTGTAAAGCAAAAGATACTGTCATCAAAACAAAATGACAGCCTACAGACTGTGAAAGGATCATTACCAATCCTACTTCTGACAGAGGGCTAATAGCCAGTATATATAAAGGACTCAAGAAGTTAAAAAGCAAGAAATCAAGTAATCCAATTAAAAAATGGGGTATGGAGCTAAAAAGAGAACTCACTGTAGAGGATTATAGAATGGCAGAAAAACACTTAAATGTCCTTAGCCATCAGGGAGATGCAAATCAAAACTACTCTGAGATTTCACATTACACTCACCAGAATGGCTAAGATCAAAAACTCTAGTAACAACGCATGCTGGAGAGGTTGTGGAGAAAGAGGAACTCTCCTCCATTGCTGGTGGGAATGCAAACTTGTACAACCACTCTGGAAATCAATTTGGCGCTATCTTAGACAATTAGGAATAGTGATTCCTCAAGACCCAGCTATACCACTCTTGGGCATATATCCAAAAGATGCTCAAGTACACAACAAGGACATTTGCTCACCTATGTTCGTAGCTGCTTTATTTGTAATAGCCAGAACTTAGAAACAACCCATATATCCCTCAGTTGAGGAATGGATAGAGAAATTATGGTACTTTTACACAATGGAATACTACTCAGCAATTTAAAAGGAGGAAATCATGAAATTTGCAGGCAAATGGTGGGACCTGGAAACGATCATCCTAAGTGAGGTATCCCCAAAGCAGAAAGAAACATATGGTATACTCACTTATATAGATCTATAGGATAGGAAGGTCATGCT
>CM053755.1:5105169-5183565 GCA_028658305.1 Pachyuromys duprasi
CCCCCCCCCATTGCTATCTGGGCATGTCTGTGGATTCCATAATTTTTCTACCCTGTCTCTTCAGGTATCCATGGAAGGCCATATGCTGAACCGATGTGGTGTTCCCTACAGCAGGTTTTAAAATGCTATGTCTCATAGCATTCTATGAACCACCCATAGAATTACATTATGTTGGCACAAGTTTGACCAACTCATACGGAGGCACAATGCCAAGCACACAGATGGTATAGGGGGAAAGCGCCAAAAACACATGAGAATCAACTGTGGGTACTGATGGCATGATTCCCAGACATGGAAGTCCAAACACTTGTCCATCCCAAGCTTATAGCACATACTTACAGACATGTGGATTTGCCAACAGTAATTTAGCACTGTTAGGTTAATTTTTAAAAATATTTTTAAAGCCACCATTGGCTCCTGAAGCTAGCCAGCAAGCAAGCAATGATTCTATGAAGGTTGGTATGCAGACGTTTCACTTTACCTAAACAGGTGATTCCTCAAAGAACAACCCAGGGACATATTGTAAAGATTATATCTACAAATGTTGTGAAAAAGAGGAAAGCAAATGCACCATGAGTTACTAATCAAATGTCAGGGTTAGAATAACGTCAGCGAAGTCAGTTCTGAAAGCAAATGACATTAGCACAGTGAGATTCCAACTGTCAGTGTATGAAAGTTTATCTTGGACCCTGTATGCTCACTGGGAAAAGAAAAGACTTTTAGTTTCTTTTGTGAATTAGTGGATTTCATTACCAGGCCTGAGCCTGTGAACACACATTGAATGCCCTCTGATCTGAGGATCCTTAGCTGGGTCCCCTTCACTGCTGGTTTAGTAACTGGCCTGAAAATTCTTAACTTTTTGCCACCTAAGCCACTGAATCTCACAAAAGTTCCTCTTTTAAGAAAAAAAAAATATTTAGGGGCAAGTCATGTTTAGACATTTAGTCGGGTTGAAGTGAACTCTCTATAGGAAAAGCGCGTTTGACTCACTGTGAAAGAGTCGCAGAGCACTTCCGCTGGAGCTCTGCCAGCGGTAACAGTCAGTCAGCTCCACACGTGTTACCTGTCAGGCGAGGAACTTCCACCCACGGTCTCCCTTACAGCATGTAAGTAAGGATGCTACATTCACTCTCCAAGTAAGCACCATGCCACCTTAGTTGTAGGAACACAGTGTTTTTTTTTATCTACACGGCAATGATAATGTATCTTCTCTAAATGGTAGAGCCCAGCCACATTCTGTAACATGTAGCACACACAGACACTTTAATTTTCTTAATGAGTGGACAGCTTGCTGACATTTGTGCTTTGCTTCCTAGTCAGTTTATGTCAGTCAAGCTTCCCTTGATCAGCAAATACAGAGTGAAAAACAATATACACACGGTCAGGTGGGCAAAACATGAAACAAGATCATAAAAGCTGTTGTCTGAGACGTCCACACTCTTCTTGCTGTATTTATTAGATGGAATCATTTCACCTATTTTGATTATCAAGAAAGATGGTCTTGATAGGCCTGGCCAATCACTACCCAGAAAATACTTTTCTTGTTGTCTACTGGCCTGTGAAGAAGTAGCCTTCATCTTGCAATGTACCTTAGAGATAAGCTTGGTTAGAACACCCTTAGTTTATCTGAAATCTTTGGAAAACTTCTTCCTGACATCTCTGTCTTTTGTGTATGTACTCAAGCAGCTCCAATGATAGATCAGGTGTTAGTGTTTCAGTTATTTCCAAACAAAGAAGCTAGTATGCAGCTTTTTAAATAATTATTGAATTATGCAAATTCCTAAATGCTTTGTATTTTATCATTTTCCCTACTCCCCATGAGTCTGAACTATCATTTAATTATATCACAGGGCTTGGTTATGATGTAGCTTACCATTGTTAAGGTTATGAAACACTACACATTATAATATCTACTCCATAGGCAAAGCCTATGCACCCAAACTTACAACAGCTTATTTGTTTTTTTTGTTTTGTTTTGTTTGCTCAACCATGTTCATAGCAGCTTTATTCGTAATAGCCAGAACCTGGAAACAACCCAGATGTCCCTCAGTCGAGGAATGGATACAGAAATTATGGTGCTTTTATACAATGGAATACTACTCAGCAATTAAAAATGAGGAAATCATGAAATTTGCAAGCAAAAGGTGGGACCTGGAAACAATCATCCTGAGTAAGATATCCCAAAAGCAGAAAGAAACACATGGTATATACTCACTTATATAGACCTATAAGATAGGATAAACATACTGAAATCTATATACCTAAAAAAGATAAACAAGAAAGAGGACCTGGGATAAGATGATTAATCTTCACTTAGAAAGACAAATGGGATGGACATTGAATGTAGGAGAAAACAAGCAACAGGACAGGAGCCTACCACAGAGGGCCTCTGAAAGACTCTACCAAGCAGTGTATCAAAGCAGATGCAGAGACTCACAACCAAACTTTTGGAAGAGGGCAGGGTATCATAGGAAAGAAGGGGGAGTTAGTAAGACAATCACTTATTTGAACTGAACAAAGGAATTTCTGGTGTCCAATTACTACCATTTTATGTGTTTCATGCTCTCCTTCAATCATGTGGCCTTTGCTCACTCACTAAGCAATTGGTGAAAATTTATTACACATCAGGAACTTGGGAAAATACAAAGAAGATATGGCATATATTCAAAAGAGAATTCCTTCTTGGTACAAGATTCAGAACTGAATAGACTATGTAACCTCAGCAATGAATACATGAAAGGAGATGAAGTTTTCATTCAAGGTAGAAAATGAAATCCATTATACTAGTGCTATTAATAACAGCCTGTTAATATTTAATAGAACAGAGTGATTAAGACAGAAACCGTACTTTATTATTCTATCTTCCACATGTATTAAATAGGTTTGACCACATTTGGCGGTATAATGCATTATTAAGAATAAAACTGAAAAGTTTTTTAATCCGTATTAGACATTGCAGCTATTTACATTTATATAAAACAACTATATGGAATTAACATATTTAAATAACTGTTAAATTTGTCTTTACTATGAGAAATGTTTTATGTACTTCTCACCTACTTCCCAGTAAGAGGAGTCAGTTATGTGAGAATGACCAGAGGGAGATGTTTGAAAGTATATTCACTAGACTTTGATAGTGTTAATTGGCCTAATTCTGGGAGCAATTAGGAGTCAAATTATTATGAGCTTTTTATTTTCATATTATAGTAATACAATAACTTTAAAAAACAAAATTAATTTCAATATACTTATTTGAATAAAAGTACTATATTCAAAGGGCAATGATTGTCTTACAACAAAACTGACAAATTTGTATCTTGAAGTAACAAATGAAATATAAAATCTTTGACTACATCACTAATGTATTTACAGATATGTAATATACCTTGTTTTCTTCTTAGACTCTAAGACATATTGTTCAGCTTAGTGAAAAAGTTTATAATTAAATGAAAATAAATGTATGAACAATTTAATAAACATAATAATATTTTGTCCAGTTTTGAGGTTCTACTAGTTACCAACTTCTATGATGGTTTACTTTCTAATTTGTACAAAAATTTGTTGGTACTACTTTTGGCCTACTGGCATTCCTAGGTACTTAAACACCACTGAAGTAACCTGATTTTCTTTTAAATCAATGCTAATTAAAATCTTAAGTCCATGGAAAGATATTTTGTTAGGTAGCTATAAAATGTCAATGAAAGACCTACTAATTAAATTGAGAAGTGGTTATATTCTGCATTTAGTTAAATTTCAAAGCTTTATAGTTCTAGCCAATGAAACTATTTCTGTGTTTTAAAAATTGATTTTTCTTTTTGAGTCATAAGACTCAATGTGTACAGAAAAGGAGTAGAGAGTTGTTTTTCAAAATTAGAAAGAACAAATGAAAATAGATGAGGATCATTTTCCAAGCTCAAAATAACTTTGTACAATGATATTTTCACTTGACTCCCTTAAATGTTACTCACTAGAAGAATTCAAGATTACCAACTGTATCTGTTAGAGGATGTGAACATCTCCCCACCTACTACCTGTTTCGTATGTAAATATATTATAATGCAACTGTTATTTATAGATTTGAACAAGATCTTATTATAGATTGTTAACCTCAATATATCAAAGGTCATACAATTAACATTATTTAGACTCAGTGGCTTATATTTAGACATAAATGCATATAAAAATACATATATGCAAGCAGTAACAATTAGTGGGAAATGAGGCCATGAATTTGAAGAAGAGCAGGGAGTGGAGTATGGGCAGGTTTACAGGGAGAAAAAGAAGGGAAAAATGTTTCTAATTAATTACAATCTGAGAAACAAAGACAAAATGAAAAACCAAAACAACTAGGAGACTTTGATTCCTGGAAGGAGACGGTGCTCACCGCTGTGCCACCCACCGCAGCTAGGGGTTAAATATTTCTGTTACTGGTCTAATGTATACTTTTCAGAATCATAAAGATATTGATTAACTTATGAAATAACTTTGGGTTGTGTCAAAATAAACATGTTTTTAACTTTATGTGGTATGATATATAGCAGCACAAATGAGTGTTTTCAGTTAATGGTTACAACACTTTGTAAGAAAGACACTACCGATGTGTGGGTTATAGCGAGGGGGTAGGGCAGGAGAAAGAAAAGGAGAAGAAGAGACAGGCAGGATTAGCAACCTTGAGGCCTACAAGAGCTGGGCGGTCCTTTCAACTCTAAGCATTTCTTGAGGAAAAAAACTCTCAACTCTAGAGGATTAGAGAAGTTAACAAATATCAATACCAGTTTTTTTAAACGTTCATCGTGTGCAAATTAAGGCGAACAACCACCAGATGAAATTGTAAGCATACTATTGTTTGAGTATTCTCATACCATCAGCTGCTAGAGAAGAATTGCTCTAAGTCCCGGATGGAATTGATTGTAGCAGATCTCCTGATTACGTGCAGGGAAAATAATCAAACCAGCCATGGCTATGTTCAAGGTCTTATAATAAGGAGCCAAATCATTTTCTTTAAGATGGATTGTGTTGCTGGTATTTGAGACAGGTAGAACAAACTCATTTTCCCTGCTATTCTGAATACATTAAAAAAAAAACAGAATCAAACAATCTAAATTGTCTAATAATTAAAATTTATTAAGCCACATGTTTATCTATTAAACTTTGCATCAACTACTTAAATTAATTAGAGATGTTAAGAAGCAATCTTCAAATCAAGAAGCGAGGGGAAAAAAAAAGAACAGAGGGAAATGTAATACATTTCAAAGGTCCAGTTTTAAAATCATCAAACAACATTGCTGAATTCTACTCAGAAAACCCTCTGTCTCTGTCATTATATTATTTGAAAATTACCTTGGCTATTTTCCGATATCTACTAGGCTTATGCGTGAATGACAGAATTATTTCAGAATCATAAAATGATATTGCCCTAGAAATTGCCAGTGGAAAAGTTAGGCTACTTTTATGAGAAAAAACAAATTGTTTCAAACCCAACTGTTCTAGTTTACTTTGGGGAACTGTGATAAAACACTGATGGATACCAAGTAGGGAAGATAGAGGTTTTGGCTTACAAGTACTCAGATCAGATCTGTCACTGAGGAAAGTCAGAGGAGGAATTCAAGTAGAAATCTATGGAAGCAGGGGTTCTAGATTTTCTCCTTGCATGGTACTTGGTTGGAGTATCAGTCTCAGTAAAGACCCCTGTGCTCAGCAACCCCTGCACAGATGTAGCCCATGGCAGTTCAGTATCCAAGTGGGTTCCATAGTAATGGGAAGAGGGACTGCCTCTGACATGAACCAATTGGCCTCCTCTTTGATCACCTCACCCTGATGGGGGAGCAGCCTTACCAGGCCACAGAGGAAGACAATGCAACCACTCCTGATGAGAGCTGATAGACCAGGATCAGAAGGAAGGAGAGGAAGACCTCCCCTGTCAGTGAACTTGGGGAGGGGCATGCAGGGAGAAGGGGGGAAAGGTGGTATTAGGAGGGAAGGAGGGCAGGGTTCATGGGGAGATACAAAGTGAATAAAGTGTAATTAATTTTAAAAAGTTATAAAACTATGGAAGCAAACATGATGGAGGAACCCTGTACTGAACTGCTTACAAGCACATCTGTAACTCTGTATTTGTACAGACTATGACCATCACATAGGATTTGCCGTACAGACTTGCCCACAGGCCATTTTGATGGGCGGTGGTTCCTCACTTGAGGTTTCCTTTTCCCAGTTGTCTTCAGTTTATGTCAAGTTGATACAACAAACAAAAGAACAAATAAAACTAGTCAACACAAGAGAACGGAATATTATATTATCCCCATATTATATTTCTGGAAACTTCAGCATAAGAAGCAGAAAAGTAAACTACAAGAGAAACATGAGAAGCAATTAAAACCTAGAAGGAAAAGCAAATATTGTGAAGAGAGCTTTGTGTTCCAGAGGGATGCTAAGAGCACATGCCTCTCTGGGGTATCTAATGTGCTCCAGCTTTTCCTGCCAGCATGACACACATATTGCTGCATTTTGTGAAATCACACATTCTGTGTGTAAGATTTTTATTTAAAATAATAATTATTTTTTTTAAAAATGTAAATTATGTTTTCAGTTACAGGACTTTAGGGAGTTTTGTGCCAAAGAAAAGAGGGACTTGTGTGCCTATGGTAATCTGCAGGTTTTGTGGCTGTTTCATGTAGAATGTGCCATGATCTTCCAGAGAGCTGGTTAAAATACATATGGCCTGCCCTAGTACACAAATGTACTCAAAAGTTTGGAGAAGGGTTTTATTTCCTGTATGTCTAGCAAATTACCATGGATGGACAACAGTTAGAAATGTACCAAATTATATGTTGGATCTTTTAACAAACCCGAACAAATCATGGGCCTTCATTAACTTTTTGAGCAATTTTATTAAGGTCATTATGCCATTTAACCCAGAGTAGCCTCTGGCTGCACAGGCATAAGCTAGCACATGAGGTTTATTTACATTATAATTGTAAGCTACATTAATAATAAATAATGTTATTCAATGTTTAATGAACACACACATTTTGAAAATACCTACTATGATGAACTATCATTTCACATCATTTGTGCACTTCAGATTTGCTTGTTAGTCATTACTATTAAGAGATAGAAATTGCTTATAGGGGCTGGAGAAATAGCTCATCACTCACATTACAAGGCTTTTGAGTGCTTGAATATAAGTACATTTTGCACATCATAGAGTTCTGTCCATGCCATTAGTTGTATGGAGGCCACACACTTAGCAGAATGAAACTGTCATCCTCTCTTGTTTGCTTGTCACTGAGATAACTATTTTAATTGGAAGTATTTCAAAGCAGATAAAGCATAGTTAAGGGTATTTAACCTTGCCTTTCTCTGATTGATCTGCTACATTGATACATTCGGACAGGATTCATGGGAGTATCCCCTGAGAAAAATGTGACAGATTCAAACTGTATTAAGTGAAAAAAGAAATCATGATCAAACATTTCTTATATGGATCTTGTATATTTGTTTGAGTTCTAAAGTGAAGAATTGTTTGCTTTTGACATATGTATAAGTCTGCTAGCTGTTTAGGAAGAAAAGGTTTTTGTTACTTCTTTGCTTCATCATGCCACCCACTGTCTTTTGACTGTGAAGGGCTGGAAAGATGGATCAGAGGTTAAGAGCTCTGGCTGCTTTTCTAGAGCACTCAGTTTCAATGCCCCCACAGGGCAGCTTACAGCTGGCCATAAGTCCAGTTCCAGCAGATCCATTGCACAAGACGTGGATGTGGTGCACATATCTGTTCATGCAGGAACAAAACCTATCCATATAAAATAAAATAAATAAATCTTTAAAAAAGAAAAAGATATTTGCAAAACAAACAAACAAACAACACTTTTTTCTTTTTTTGCAAAGGAGAAAAGCATGGGACTGATCCCATTTTCCTGGAAAACTTAATGTCTGCATTGACTTTAAACCCAATTTGTAGGATATTATGGTTTCTGTAGCTAAAGGATTTAGAAATATATGTATTAGTCAATAACTAATTGCTATAAATTAGATGACAAATTTCAATATGAGGAAGTTATGAATTACATCAAGTGTATCATTTTAATGTATTTGTTTCCCATGTAGGAAGTTACTTTCACATAAATTCTGAAAGTAAAACATTTTTTCTTCTTAATTATTTCTTTAAAAGCAATGCATCTTTGTATTGTTTTTTCACAGAAAGGATCATAGAGACTATCTAACTATAGACATATAGGAATTGCGTTTGTCCATAGAAATAAACCTATTACATTTTCCTAGTACCTGGCAAAGATAGATGCCGGACATGCTGTCCAGGCTGTAAGAGGGAACCTTGCCGTCATAAAGCTCACTAGTCAGACCACAGCACAGCCTTCCAGAGAGCAAGCTCAGAATCCCTGAGGAATATTTTTACTAAAGCTGTACTGGAAAAAAACAAGGTCACACATAAACATAACTATTTGCATTGTAATCCATTGAGTATAAAAATATGAATGAGTATCTTTGGTATATTGAATAGAGATTGTTATATTCTGTACATTCTACAAACAATGGAAGCATATAGATATTGAATTGTACTAATAAGGCACTTATTCATGCATTTTATATCAAATATTATTGGTTGCAGTAGAAAGAACTTGAGTGTTGAACTTGGATGTATTCATGTTTCAATGTATCTAACACCACTACAAACAATGAACTGGGAATTTTGTATCTCCTCGTAGTGACACACCAGAAAGTTTTTCTGTTATGTTTTCTGAAAGTTGAAAAATGGACTATTTATTAAATGTTTATATCATACAGCTATTTTGATGTGTTAAAAGGAATATAAATCACGTTTTCAAGTTTGTCAAAAAAATGCATCGTAGTTTAATGCTAAGTTTGAAAATCAAAATCCCCACCAGTCTGGCAAGACAACATTCCTGGTGTGTTGGCTTCAGGGCCTTTCTGCCTCTGGGTTCCAATGAACACCCCCAGTCCTGCTTCAGAACAAGTAAGTAGTAAAGGTGAACCCTTCCCCTGCGTATAACGTGTCCTGCACTCTCTGTCTCTCTTGTTCTATCTTCCAACCACCCAATGCTTTTACAGAAATTGTCTGTATACTGTGCGCTACTTAAACAACACGAATTCCAATTACTGTTGGAATTATAAATGTAAAATGATGACATATATAAATATGTTATTAATTTCTGTTATACTTACAAAGTTATTGAGAAATGTCTATTAATGTTAAGTATTATGAAAATTAATATTTTTATAATAAAGAAAATGACTTTTGTGATAGAAATGATTCATTCAATAAATACAAATAGAATAGCATCCTATTTGAAATTGGAAAATAAACTGAACCATGGAGAATTACCTTTCCTCAGGGTTAAGTGCTATAATTGGTTATCCAATCCCAAGTGGTCATTCCTAAGAAGCATATATACATGTGACACTAAATGGATTCAGCAGGTTGCATTTATATATCTGGCCACAAATGTGTATGTAGCAACAATAATTAATGAATAATAGGGCATGATTTGGGGTCAGAGTCAGAAAGTCTATGAGAGGGTTAAAGAGAGGAGGAGGAAGAATGATAAAATTATATTATAATAAAACTTAAAAATAAAAAGAAGACCAAGAGGGAAAACTGCCTAGATGTTGAGAGTTAGTGGTTACATGAAGAACAGATGTCAATCATCACAGTGTCTCTCCTTTTTGGAACAGTTGAGTAGTTCTAAAGTTAAAAATAGTCATAATTTTAAAAATTATTACCACATTTACCTCTTTTCTTTGGTGGCCTTGCCATGGATGCAAATAGCACAACTATTCCTAAGAAACACGATTAACTTTTTATTCATTTATCTATTCTGTGTCCTTGAGCCTGCTGACACTCCCCTTCCAGTTAAACCTCTGCCTCCTGAAAGATTCCAAATTTCATCCTCAATTATTCCAGGGAAGCTGAAGAGTGCATATGTGATTTTTGTCCCAAGTGAGTAAGAAGACCCTATGTGGTTTAACACTTCTAGCCAAGCAATGACTGTTCTGGAAATTATACTCTTCTGCTACATTTGCTCCCAGTCTCGTGAAGAGTGTTATCAAGTTGTCTTCACTAAGCAGCAGAAAAAAAAAAATCACTCTGCCCGATAAGGGATACTCTCCTGTTAGTTTAATTACTGGGTACATGTCCTTAGCAGGTCACTAAAGTGACTGGGTCTCATGACCTTTAAATTAAACACATAAATGCTATTGATAGTAGGAAAGATGTGTTGACCCAATTTTCACATAATGGATACAATTCTTGAAAAAAAAAATTAGTAGAGAAAGTGAAATCATTTCACTTTGCAATGGAAAAGTATATTTTAATTTTTAAAATTATTCACACAGTGAATGGCTACCTTCATATATTTTCTAGTTCACATTAATATGTAGATGTATGATTGAGTATATAAAGTTAAATTGTGAACGAATGGTATTTGAAAAATATAATAAGATAAGAAAGGAAAAAGAATAGAATTATAAGTAATTAAGAAAAATAAACATGGAATGACCTTTTATACATGCTGAAAGTAGGTTCATATTCCCCTAAGGCTATGAAGACTAAATTTTACCTTATAGTTTATATGATATAATTCTTAGAACCTTAATTAAATGTTTGTTTCCTCCCTAAAGCATAGTATTTTTGTGTGTGTGTTGTAGAGTTTGAACCAATTATGACTTAAAATGTATTCTTTATAATTCTGTGATTAACTAGATGTTGTCAAGGACTGTGTCCTTATTCCTTCAGTGTGTGGCTGTTAAATGTCAGCACTATGGACCTTTAGAGTTGGCCAGTTTCTGTTCTAGAGGGTTGGAAATATAAAATATTATATTTATTACTTTGCATACTACCTAGAAGCTACCAGTAGCATTTCCCTCCCCAATAGGCTAACAGGCAAATTACTTCCAAATATCATCAGGTGTTTTGAAGGCAAAGTCACATCTATCGTGAGTAAATGGTATAAAGTAATGAAACATTCTTTGAATCTGTCTGAATTCCAGTTAGTTTGTGAGGGATTGCAACTAAATAATGTGCCCAAAAAGCAAAATAAGCAAGTAAGAAAATAAATCTTTTTCTTTCAAATCAACTTGTAAAATAGTGTATCAAAGTGTAGTCTGACTGTGTAGCCTACACCAGCCTCAAATTTCTGATCTGTCTTTGTTCTCTACCATGCTTGGACTATAGGTGTGCATTCACTTTAAAAAGTTCTAAATTAAATAAACAACATAATTTTAAGTATCACATGTTGAAAGTTAAAATATCTGTAAGAGTTATAAAATGGACCAATATTTTAAAATGCAAATTTCTAGCACATCCTAAAAAAAACAACAAAAAAACGATAAAATGCCAAACAATGCATTTAAGCAAATTTACTTTGATCTTTTCCTCATTAAATGCAGTTCACCTTGAAAAGAAGATGAATTTAATTCTTCATACATGGTAACTCAAATTGATTACATAAATACCACTCACATTATTTTATGTGAGTAAATATTCTTCCCTTAGGGGCTTCTTTCTTCCTTCCTTCCTTTCTTCTTTCCTTCCTTCCTCTCTCTCTCTCTCTCTCTCTCTCTCTCTCTCTCTCTCTCTCTGTCTCTCTCTCTCTCTCCTTTGCATTGAAATCGCTGTTCAAATGTAACTGGAAAGATGCAATGGCAGTTTGTAAGGTTATAGGTGCCTAGTACTCTTCCAAAGTAGGAAACTGTCAAATCTCACCATGCAAAACCTCAATAAAAATACTGCTATAATCCTTTTGCTGAAGTGCCAGGTATGAGAACATACATATTCCTGCTATATGGAAGTGAAAGGAAAACATTAGTGTGTGAACCTTGTACTTCTTAATATTAAGGAATCTATAAGCATCTTTGTATACAGTTAGAGAAAATGACTTTCTGAAAAGAACGGATTGGTAGACTTCAAACATATTTCAACAGCTGGTGTCATGTCTTTACTTTGTTTTTGTTCAGTTTATATGTTTGTAATTTCTGAAGTCTTACAAGCCAGGCACTACAACTTTCTCTGAAGAGACTTATCCATTGTTCCCAGATCATCTTACTCTCTCAGACAGCTTTTGCTCAAGTGCAACCTGCAGTAACCTTTCTATGACTGAGTCACCAATTCCTAAACACAGAGAATGAACTCACTATCAGTGTCTTACATATGGTGGTGTGAATGTAGGGCAATAATTGCTATGTAATTACATGGTAATTATTGACCATTTAAGTACACTTAAGGACAGGGTGAGTGCTATGTAATCAAAGGCTAATTATCTGATTATTTCTGTCTTTTAAACTGCAGGCTTACAAGATATAAAAATTGCAAGTAACATGGTGATTAATCACTGAACTACATGGTAACTTGAAGTAACCTGTAGAAAATGTATTTGCATTGTAATTCTCCTGAGAAGTGATGGCAGAATAGACTTGATACTCATTTTGTGATGTAATCATAGAAAATATTATCATTATGCTAATTTACTTAATAATATTAAATTTTCCATTGAAGACGTTAATGGAAATATGATATATAATTTACAGGACAGATTAATAGATAATTTATGTAAGATCTGCAATGGCATGTACAAGGCTGGCACAAGAAGAACCCAGCAGTAGAGCATTATAAGCAAGGCAGCTCATCCGTAGCTGGGAAGCTACTGACAGCTCCGGCTGCCGGGGACGAAGAATGAGTTTTTCCTCAATTGTTTACCCTAATATCTACCTATCTCCAACAAGTGTTTTGTATCCATATTTATAAAAGGCAACAATAAGTGGCCTCCAAAGCTTCTAAAACAAGAGAGAAACAGACACACACACACACACACAGATAGATAAACACAGACACAGGAACACACAAAGAGAGAGATTCAGAGACAGAGAGTCAGATTAAAACAAAAAGCTATGGCTTTGGGAAGAAAACATGGTGAAGGGTTATAAAGGGCTTTAGAGGGGAGGGGAATGACAGTGTAGCTGATAAAAATACATTATACATATGTACAAAATTCTCAAAAATGCAAGAAGATATTTCAAGAGCCACTGTGCCTTTTATCAGCATTCTTTTGCACACTCTATAGTACGGAAGTACGGAGCCCTGTAAATAACTGGGGAAGTGATGAAAGAGCCTACTACCACAGTACTGCCGCATCTGGAGAGCTCTCCTGAGCTCCCCCACGGAGGCAGCAGGCTTCTTTCTCTTTGCCTGAATTCATCTGGAAAGCATCTCTAAGCAAGACTCCCACCCCTGAGGCAAGTCACATAGCCCTTGGCCAAAATTCAGGTTCAACTTCCTTTCTCCTAAGAAGAACCTGCCCAATAGGTATCTGGAATTCCTGGAATGTAAAGCATTCCAGGCACTTTAAGCCACAGTCAATAGTATACACCTACCCTGGGAACCCCTCACCTACCCCCAAATAACTATAGAAAGCCCTAGTTCACCCCAAATAATGTTCAGCAGTTTGGTTCAGGCTGGTCCCAGAAAGGTATTCCATAGTACTCATGGCCACCTGAACCCTGACCCCCTTCCACATGCCTAGCCTCTGCTCTCCTTTCTCTCATTGACTGGTGGCCTATGATTCCCCTTTGAAAGTAAGGACCAGGGGGTAGTGACAGAAAAGAAGTTTGAACACTGGATATCATGGCTGAACCAAATCAATAGTATTTTAGGAATGGTGACTTACAATTCTAACCCAGCATAAGGATCTAAAACAGCTTAGAGAAGTCACTTGCAATTTTGAGGCTAGCCTAGACTGTATAGCAAGACTCTTCCTTAAAAATACATTATAAAAAAGTATAGGTTAATTTCATTAGCAAATGAGTGAGATTTGAGTTGGTGACATTTATAGTTCTCCCTTGGTTCATACTCATTATCAGATTCAATGCAGACTGTATAGATAACTGTATGTAATGATCTAAAACTAAATAAAGATGTTTATAAAAATATTTTCCAACTGTCAACTTTAAAAAGAAATGTTTAAGGAGTCTCCTGTGACAGTTCATCTAATATGGAATTCCAAAAGAGTTAGAAATTTAGGGGTGGCAAAGTTGAACAATAAAAAGAGGAGAAATTTATGTTGTTTACATGTGTTTGTTTAAGACAATGGTTCTAACCCTTCCTAATGCTATGACCTTTTAATACAGTTCCTTTAGTGAGGTGACCTCCCAACCGTAAAATTGTTGTTATTTCATAGCTGTAATTTTGCTATTGTTAAAATTGTAATGTAAATATCTGAGATGCAGGATATAAATTATGCATCCCCCAAAGAGTCAAAACCCAAAGTTTGAGGACCACTTTTCTAAGAAACAATATTAAGTATTATGTTGATTTAAGTTAATGATTATAAAAATCTATTCAAAGAAGGCACTACTTTCCCCTTGGCTTAAAAAGAAAGATGATTTGAAAAATTATTAGTTTTGGCCTTGATATACAGATCATATCTCATGATATTTTATATGTAAAATACTTATGAAATTCTAGGACAGCAATATAATCATTTTCTGTGAAGCCTTTAAGTAGTGGACTTAAATCCCTTACCCGAAGAGTAAAAATGACTAATAGTATCCAAATGCCATCAAAAGAAAACACAGTCATATTGACTTTTTAAAAAATAATTTTGTCAACTTCAATGTCTTCAGTTTTTAAGTAAAGTTTATTTTAATTTTAGGTTAACTTTAGTTAAAATAGCATCACATCACATTGCCACTTACTTTTCTTCCCTCCAGCTGCTCCCATGTATTTTTTACTCATATCCCTTCTATTTTCCCTCCACTACTCACTCAAAAAATTAATAGCTTCTTTTTCTTTGATTATTATTATTAGATACATATAAGTGTATATATGTATGCACAAAAATATAAATAAAGCCTGTTGAGTTTATTTTTGTTGTTGGCATATATAGTTTCAGGGCTGGCCATTTGTATTGGATAACCAATGATGTAGTTCATCTGCGGGAGAAGCCACTTATTCCTGTACTAACAGTTCTTACGTGTTTGTAGTTCTTTGTTTAGGGGTAGGGTCTGTGAAATGTTCTCCCTTCCATGTTAGCATGTCTATTAATATTGCCATTTTTCTGTTCTTGTTTAGTCAGCTGTTTCTTGCTGCATTTCACCACAGACTTCCAGGTGTCTGGCTCTTACAGTCTTCCACAGTCTCCTGTGATGTTCTGTGACGTTGATGTTCCCATTGAGGTGGGCTCCTCCCAGTGCTCATCTCTGCACTGTGTCCAGTTTTGGTTTTCTATGCTGCTCTCACCTTGATGTTAAGAGAAGCTTCTTTATCACAGTATTTCTCTCTCTGGTTCTCTGGGTCTCGTTTAACCCTATCAATATAATCTTTTTTAGGTTCATACATTTCTCTGTAAATTTTATGATTTCTGCTTTTGCTTTCAGCTGAATAGTATTCATTGCATATATGAAACATATTTTCAATATCCATTCATCTTTAGAAGGCCATCTAGATTGTTTCCATTATGAGCAGGTGGCGATGAATATTGCTGAACAGGCATGTACGCAGTAGGATGGCTAGATCTTTAGGTGTATGCCAAGGAGATAAAACTGGGTCTCACGGTGGCTTTATTTTTAGTTCTTTGAGGATTTTTCCATACTGATTTCCAGAGTGTTTTCTAATGGAGAAAACCCTGCGTGAACGAAACCCTGAATGAATGTTTACATGAGTATAGCTCTGTCAAGAACCCCAATATTTCAACCCTATGGGAATAGCAAACATTTACCCCATGAGGTTCCAAGGGGGGGCTAGCGGTGGTGAAGCTCTCCTGTCTCCTTGTGAGGGTGTTCATAGTATGCTGAGAAACTTTCTGTCCATCTTTGCTTCATCCCTGTGGATAGTTACAGCCTGAAGACTGCTCACCTGAAGAAATTGCTCCTACCTAGATTAGCTAACCCTGACTCCTATACCCAGCCATTTTCCATGAAGCCTGCCTTCTTATATCCATCTATATGCTGTAATACCATCTCCCCATTGATTTTAGATAATAAACATGCTGAACTTCCAGAGTGCTAAAGCTTCTTCAGCAGACAGCCTAGTCCACTTGATCCCAGCTTTTCTGTATGCCACTCAACTTGTCTTTTCTTTGTTCTCTAAAACCCCAGGTGGGCCCTCCCATGAAGCCATGAAAGACAAGGCAACACACAGCACCAACAGTGAAAGAGGGTTCAGCTTCCCAAAAGCCATAACTTCCTGACAGTTGTTTTGTTGATCTTAGCCATTCTGCCAAGGTGAGATAAAAAAATCTCAAAGTTATTTTGATTTGCAGTTTCTATGTGGCAATTATGATGAGCACATTTTGAGGTATTACTTAGCCATTTTAATTTCTTCTATAAAGAATTCTTTGTTTAAACACCTAGCCAATTTTTAATTTAGTCATTTGTTTCCTTGGCTTTTTTTTTTTTTTTTTGAGATTTTGTGTATTCTGAATAACAACCATTTGTTAAATCTGTAGCTGCCAAAGGTTCTCTTCTATTCCTTGGATTTCTTCTTTATTAAATTGATTTCTTAGCTGTACATCATTTTAGTTTTGTTGGTCCCACTTGTCAATTATTGGCTTTGGCCTTAAATCCTGGGCAAACAGTCCTATTCAGATAGTTATTTTCTAAATCATTATTTTATAGGGTATTGTCTTTGTTTTCTTCTAAAAGTTTTAGTGTTTCAGGATTCAAATTGAGGTCTTCGACCCACTTGGAGTGACATAGACAGGTCTAATTTCTTCCTTCTGCACATGGATATCCTGTTCTCCAGGAACCATTTATTGAATTCACTATATATTCTCCCTTTCTCTCTGTGTTATGATTGTTTTCTCTATCAAGGAGCAGTTGATAGACAAAGGCTCCTGACTGCATGAGCATCCAGTCTCTGGCCCACAGCTCTTCCTGTCTTCCTGAAGGGACTTGCTGGGGACCAGGGACACTCAGCTCTAGCCTCTGGCCCATGACTCCATCCACCTCCCAAGGAAGGCCCCCAGATCCTAGGATTATCCAGTCTCTAGCCCATTGTTCTACCTGCTTTCCTGGAGAGACCTTTCAGGGCTCCAGGACCATCCAGCCTCTGGCCTATGCCCCTACACAGCTTCCTAACAGGGCTCACAGGCCACAGGAGCATTTCTACTTAAATCAGGGACAAGACAAGGATCCCCACTCTTTCTGTATCCCTTTAATATAGTACTTGATGTTCTATGTAGAGCAATGAAACAACTAAAGTAGGTTAAAGGGACACAGATTGGAAAGAAAGAAGTATTGTTATTCTCAGATTATATGACAGTATACAGAAGTGGCCCCAAAAATTCTACCAGAGACCTCTTCAGCTGATAAATACCTTCATCAAAGTGGCTGGATACAGAATGCACTAAAAAAAAAAAAAAATCAGTAACCCTCCTCCTAAAGGGCTGAGAAAGAAATTGGGGAAACAGCAACCTTCACAATAGCCAAAAATAACATAAAATATCTTGGTGTAACTCTAACCAAGCAAGTGAAAGATATGTGACAAGAACTTCAAGTCTTTGAAGAAAGAAATTGAAGAAGATATCAGAAGATGGAAAATCTCCCATACTCACAGTACGTTAGGATTAACATAATGAAAATGGCCATCCTGCAAAAAAGCAGTCTACTGATTCAATGCAATTCTCATAAAAAATACCAACATAATTCTTTACAGACCTTGAAGAATAATTCTCAACCTCATATGGAAAAACAAAAATCCCAGAATAGCTAAAACAATCCTGTACAATAACAGATCTGAGGAATCTCCATCCCTGACCTAAAGCTGTATTATAGAGCAATGGTAATAAAAACCTTATGGTACTAACATAAAAACAGACTGGTTAATCAATGGAATTGAATCGAAGACACAGAAATAAACCCATACGCCTACAGACACCTGATTTCTGATAAAGAAGCCAAAACCGTACAACAAAAAAAAAGAAAGCATCTTCAACAAATGGTGCTGGTCTATCTGGATGTCTGCATATAGAAGAATGAAAGTCAATCCATATTTATTATCCTGCACAAAACTCAAGTCCAAGTGGATTAAAGACCTTGATATCACACCAGATACACCAAATCTAATAAAAAGAACAGGAGGCATAGCATTGAAATCATTTGTACAGGAGTCAACTTCCTGAATAAAATGCCAACAGCTTAGGCTCTAAGATCAACAATTAATAAATGGTACCTCCTGAAACTGAAAAGCTTCTGGAAGGCAAAGAATACTATCAATAGGACAAATTAGCAGACTACAAAATGGGAAACATCTTCATTAACCCTAAATCCAAAAGAGGGTTAATATCCAAAATATATAAACAACTCAGGGCATTAGACACCAACAAACCAAATAACCCAATTACAAAAATGGGATATAGAGCGAAACAGAGAATTCTCAACAGAGGAATCTCTAATGCCTGAGAAGCACTTATAGAAATGTTCAGTGTCATTATTTATCAGGGAATACAAATCAGAACAACTCTGAGATTCCATCTTAGATCCATAAGAATGTCTAAGATCAATAACTCAAGTGATAGCACATGCTGGAGAGGATGAAGAAAAGCATAACACTCCTCCATTGTTGATGGGAGTGCAAACTTGTACAACTACTGTGGATATCAATCTTTAGGTTTTTCAGAAAATTGGGAATAGATCTACCTCAAGGATTAGCTTTACCACTTCTGGGTATATACCCAAAAGATGCTGCCCCATATCACAGGGACACTTGCTCAACTATTTTCATAGCAGCTTTATTTGTAATGGCCAGAAACTGGAAACAATCTAGATGTAGGGACTGAAGAATGGATAAAGAAAATATTGTACATTTACACAATGGTATACTACTCAGCTATTATAAACAAAGACATCATCTGATTTGTAGGGAAGCAGATGAAACTAAAAAGAACATCCTGAGTGAGGTAACACAGACCCAGAAAGAGATGCATGGTATATATTCACTCATAATTGGATATTAGCCATAAAGTACAGGTTAAGTATGCTATAATCCATAGTCCCAAAGAAGTTAAGAAACAAGGAGAGCATAAGGAATGATGCTTGAATCTCACTCAGAGGGGAAATAAAACAGTCATTGGAAGTGGATGGAGATAGTGAACTGGGTGGGGGAGGAGATGGGAAGCAGATCAGGGTAGGGACTAGGATTAGAGGGTGAAGAGGAGAGAGGGCCAAGTGAAAGAATGGACATCAGAAGTGGGGGCATCTCTGGGATATGAGAGAAACCTAGGATGGGGGAGGCACCAGGAAATCTATGGGGATCACGTTAGCTGAGACTCCTGGCTAACGGGGGATTTGGAGCCTGAAGTGGCCACCTCCTGTAGCCAGGCAGGATTTCCAGTGGAGGGATAAGGACACCAACCCACCCACCAAATCTTCAACACAAAATTTGTCCTGCCTACGAGATGAAAAGGGACAAAGATGGAGCAAAGATTGAGGGAATGGCCAACCAAAGACTGGCCCAACTTGAGACCCACTAAATGGGAGAGAGCCAATCCCTGACACTATTAATGTTACTCTGCTATGCTTGCAGACAGGAGCCTGGTATAAGTCCTCTGAGAGGATTCATCCAGATGATGGAAACAGATGCAGAGACCTACAACATATTATAATTAGATATCAATGCGAAATTATGAAGTTATTTCAAATTACAGATAAAAACCACCAATGCCTTCTTCTGAACTCCAGGAGCACCTGACCCACATTTGCACATACCCTACCACGTGGACACATAAACACATAATTAAAAATAAAAATAAATTTAAAAATAATCATTGCCAGTGTGTTACACAACATAAATAAATGGTTTATGGAAATAATACTCCTACAAAAAAGAAAATCTTCCTGAATTTTAGACTATAAAAAAGAATTCTTAAATAAGATACTAAAAATATTGCCATAAGAAATTATGACATTTTAAAAATTGAAACTATTTTATGCCGAAGGCACAATTAAGCAATCAAAGAGATTACATGTTCTAATTAAATGCCTGAAAATGGTTGCATCTAATATATACAGTTAATGTTGATAGCCAACACAAGAGACCTAGGTGGCCAAAGAGACCAAAGATTTAGATAAACATATTAATAAGTCAATACATGGATAGCTTATAGTCATGTGTACAGATGATCAGTATCATTAGTTATTAATTACAGTAAGATGTGGTTACATACCTATTACATTGAATGCAATTAAGACAATGTACAAGAGCTGGAAAATATGAGGAGAAACTTGGCTACCCATTCATCCTTGAAAATGAAAAACTGCTAAGATTGTTTGCAACATTTTTTTGTTTTTTTCTTGAAATGGTAAACAGATAGTACTACATAGCACAGAAAGTCTATTCTTAGAATGCCATAAAAATAGGACATGTATGCACAACATGCATGTAAAATACTATATTTGTAATTCTTCAAGCTTAAAATAATCAAATAATAATCAAATAATCAAATGAACATTGATTAAAAGGGCAATGGTGGCACAAAACTTGTGGAAGTAACCAATCAATATCTGATTTGACTTAAGGTTAACTTCACAAGATGGAACCCATATTTAACACTCTTGGGTGACCAAGAACCAAAGACTGGATAGTCAGGGACTTAGGGTAAAACAGAATACTACTGGTCTAAAATAGAAGCAAACAAAAACAACAAAATGCTACACTCACAGGTCAGAGCCTTCCTCAGCTATCACCGAGAAAGTTCCTTTGCAGTAGAGGGGAGCAAACACAAAGGCCCACAGCCAGATATCATGCAGAGAATGAGAGACCTCAGGCTACTCAACCCTAGATGGGATGTTCCCATAAAATCCCTCTACTTAGAGAAAACCTGGCAGAAGAGGAAGCAAAAACATGGTAAGAGCCAGAGGAGATGGAGAAAACAAGATTCTTTGAATCAACATGACAAAAGCTCATATGAACACACGGAGACTGAAGCAGCATGCACAGGGCCTGAAAGGGTTTGGACCCGGTCCTCCTCTTACTTATTATGGCCTCCAGGTTAGTGGTAGATTATGGTTCAACAATCAAAAACTCTGAATCAGGTTTAGGTAAGATGGGTTAGAGATGAGTAAAAGATTAAGGCACTTCTTTCCAAGACTGACAACTTGAGTTCATTCTTTGGAAAGATTATTGTGGAAGGAAAGAACCAGCTCATACAAGTTGTCCTCTGTCCTCTCTCTCCTGCTCACAGGGAATAAATGCAAACACAAACATAAAGTAAAAGAAGAACAATATTCCTCTTTAAAATAATATTCCCTGATTCTTAGAGACATAAATGCATCAATGGGAGTGAAGGAAGGTGTAAAATGAACAGTAAAGAAACTATTACTTTATTACCTTATAATGGGTAAATTGTACAGTTTCTAAATGATACCTCAGTAATTGTAAAAACTCCAATGCTTAAAATAAAGTAATACTGAATAAACACTTAATAAAATTAAACAGTAAGTGAAGAACAAGGTAACAAAACATCAAAACATTGAGAAAAGAAAAAATACAGGTAAGACGTGTGGACTGATAGGGGCGAACGTAGGCCATGAAGAGCCATCATGGTGTAAGGCTTCCCCCTTGACCCACTTCTGCAGTGTTTGGAAAACAAACAAAATCAATCATGCAAGGATGGAATAAGAATACAAATAAGAACATATTAAAGCGTCCCTTTTGGTAAATAATCGTTTTCCGTGTAAAAGACACAAAAGACTCTACCAGAAAATCCTAGAGGTGACAAATACTTTCAGCAAACTGGCACATTAGAGTATTAACATACCCAAATCAGTAGTCTGTGTATTAAACCAAGGACAAAATTATAGAAAGAAATTAGGAAATAACATCAGTACATTATCCATACAAAATAAAAAAAAATATCTTTGAGTGACCCTAAAAAAGAAGGTGAAAGACATCTAAAATGAAAATTTTATCACACTGATGAAGAAATTGAGAAACACCAGATGATAAAGCTATGCATTTATCACCTATCTATCAACCATCTATTTGTCATCTATGGACTATGTGTCATCTATCTATCAGCTAGCCATCTTTTATCTATCTCTATCAATCATCTTTCTGTATCACCTATCTGTTAATAATCTATTTATCTATCTTTCATATATCTATCTTATGTCTTTCTATTTATTATCCATCATCCAGCACATGAAATAGAAAAGCATACCATCAGCCAATAGGAAAATCCACATAAATACCACACACACATACACAAATGATGAAGGTATGGGGTGATAGGATGCGAATAAAATGAGACCATCATATATTTATGATAGGTGTATCAAATGAAAGAATTACTTGTAAACTTTGAGTTTTACGTTTAATATATATTTACTATCTGACCCCAAAGTTCTTCAATGCATCTACTCCATAATAAATATACAAAAGTATGAATTTTACATGTAAATGCCTTAGTTGTATTAGGCAAAAAACTTAAGCATTACTTGGATTTTGTTTGCATGCATATATAACAAAAACTACTCTAAAAACAGCAATTGCTGACAGGCACTTTAGACAATCAAATAAGCAAACACTTTATATTGTGTGGTTCTTAAATTTAAAATTTCTTGGAAGATAAATGTTCAGAGAGGTGAAACAGACATTTTCCAGGCATACAAAGTAGGAGAAGGATCTGCTTGTAAATGGGCAGAGAGAAAAGAAGAGAAATGTTCTGGACTCGAAGGGAGACGCAGTAGCAACTTTGGAGAGCTCTGAGTTAAATCAAATTTATCTCATTTGTTTATTAAAAGAAGGAGAGAGAAAGAAAAAAATGTTTGTTTGTCTCCCACCCCCACCCTATGGCAGCACAGAGAACATGCGGATGGCTGTCCTAAGAATATGTTTTCTCTGACAAGGGAAAGACATGTGTTTGCTCATCTCCCTTTACATTTCAGAGAAATGTGAAATGAACATTTCTGCTCTACCTCACAAGGAACACATAGAGAATTTTGAAACTAACACTATCTTGGGGAGCTAGAAGCAAGGAAAATTTTTAGCATCCAGCATGTAGACACAAACTATTTTGTCTAATGACAGAAAAACAGTTCTGATCAACTCCTGAGCCTAGTCAACTGTGTCCACCCATCATCAATAGCAGCAAAGAAAGCCTTCCATACATGGCCGCTCTTCTAGCTCAGAACTATAGCTGAGCTAAGTGATCAGTTCTTTCCTCACAAAGACAATTTATGAAGACCGAGAGAAGCAAGTATCTCTTCAAAAGTACAAATACCATTGTAAAGGGGAAAAGGGGGTTATTTAAGTAAAAGGAAATAAGAGAAACTAATAGCTTATATAACTAACCCTAAGGGGATGGAGATCTACAGGTTGCCTGAGAATGAATTCAGCTCAGTTCCCATAAAATTAGCGATTTACATGAAGACAGAGATGGACAATTGAAGAGCTAAATACATGAAAACAAAAATGAAAAAAAAATCTTTTACTAATACAAAGGATGCTCCTTGTAACCACTTTCATTCACCACACAATTGAAAGTCCCTGCCAAAGCTTTTAACAAAGAGAAGAGTGAAAAAGAGTGAAAAGAGGAGGAGGAAAAGGAGGAAGAGAAGCTGTTCAACTTACAGATGTAGAACAAAACTTATCTCTTTGATGATGACATGATATACAGAGAAATACAAAATAGGGGGAAAAACCCTAACATTCAGTAAAGGTACAGAATGTATAATTGTCCTAGTCTGCTTCTCTATTGATAAGTGGTGGCTGAAACAAAGTAGGAGGCAGGAAGGATGTATTTGTCTTAAAGTTAGAGTTCATCATGCAAGGCAGGCACACATGCATTAACCTGCAGGCAGGAAGTGAAGACGGACCATGGAGGTATGCTGGCTATGGGCTTGCATACTGTACTCACATTTAGTTCATTCATACCACCCAAAACCTGCCCTGGAGTGGTCCCTCTCACAGTGGACTGAGCCCTCTCACATCAGTCGTCAGTCAAGACAATGCCCAATTGACAGGCCTGTAGAAGCCAATCTGATAGAAACAATCTGTCAACTGAAGTTCCTTTCTCTCAGTTATATTGGGCTTACAGCCAAGATTGGCTATCATGGTAATCAACATGAAAATGAGTGTGTGTTTAGACAAACAATGATCTATCCAAAAATAAGACTAAGAAATTAGTTCCATTTCTAACAGCACCCTAAAGAGTAAACCACATAGAAAAGAAAATACTTATTCTGGAGAACATTTCTAAAAACCAGAAAAGTTTGATAAAAAAAAAAATTAAGAAAGAAATAGATACCCTCCTATGATCATAGGTTAAAGATCTTAACAGTGTGAAAATGTCCATGGTACTAAAACATAATTCACATATTCAGTGACATCTTTATCATAATCTCAAAAGTGTTTTTATAGAAAGAGAAATAAACAATTCTAAGATTCATATGGAATCATAAAAAATACATAAATTGGCAGAACAACTTTGAACAAAACTGAGACTTCACACTTCCTACAGCAATCAAGATAGCACAACACGGACATAAGGCAGGTACAGAGACCAATGGAGCAGAACAGAAAGCCCAGAAGATAATCTGCACATATGTAGCCAACAGAACTTTAGAAGGGGTGCCAAGAATATACCCAAGAAAAGGAAAATGTTTTCAAATGGTTTTTAGGGAGATTGGATATCTGAATCAAAAAAAAATAAAATTAGACTATTATCTTGTATCACAAAAAGATGAATTCAACATAGATTTAAAAAAAAAAACACAGGCTATAAGACTCTTAACATTCCAGAAGAAAACCACAAACCTTCTCACTCTTAGAACTCCAACCCCACAATAAAGGATAACAACAAAAACAGAAACAACTATTTGGAATTACATTCCACTAAAATGTATGTAGCCAGCATGGAAACAATCAACAAAATGAAAACAATATCTTTAGATTGGTAGAAAACATTTATAAATGATATATTTAGTACATGGTCAAAGTCTAATAGGGAACCCTTACAACTATAAAGCATAGAAATGAAAAGTGGTTAAAACCGTGAATCTTGAGTAGACATTTCTCTGCAGAAAAGGTAACGATGAATATATCGAGCATTTCTTAACATCAGATAAACACAATGAGTGAGTGCCTTAAAGCTCTCAGGATTCATACCATGAAAGAAAGTGGGTTTTGGTGATTTAACAAAAATTTTATTCTTGTATGTTGTTAATGGGGATGTAACATGATGGATCTATGATTTAAAAAATACTATAAATGTTTCAAACAAATGTTTAAAAACAGGGTACTCTGTAGTCTAACAATCGCATATCACACTTCTGTGTATATAAACCAAAAGAATAAAAACCCAAATCTCACAAACACAAAAGACTTCACCTGTGTTTTCACAGCATTTTTCACAACAGCCAAAAGACAGGAACGAAACAAAGCAAATATCCACGGACTGGAATGGATCACGAAAATACGGTGCTTAGGTACATTGGGATATCATTTTCTCACAAGAAAGAAGAAAATCCCATAATTTTTGGTGCCATGGTAAGATGTAGCTGTATGCCAGATGAAATAAGGAGTCTGTGCTGCTCTAACACTGTGTGATTGATCTGTGGAGTGCATACACAAAAGTAGAGAATGAAGGGAACCTGCCAGGCACGGGGGCTGGGGAGGGAAGAGAAGGGCATGGGAAATTGTTCAATGGTTGTGAAGATGACTAAATTCTAGAAATATGCTGCACAATGAGATGTCTGGAGTTTCCAGGTAAGTTAAGTACACTTGAAATTTAAGATGGTGGATCTTATGTGAAGTACTCATATTGTAACACAAAACTAATTCCAAAATAAAAGCATATGAGTAACCTTTCAGACATGTTCAACATCTTTAATGCTTGTAATGACAACACAAATCTATGGTCACCAAACTATAGGTAATCAATATCACATAGTTTTGTTTTGTATACCAATTAGGCCTCAACACAGGCAAGAGGAAAGGAGGCAAACCTGACACTGCAGTGTTTTCCTCAGTCTATGGGGTGAAATAGGATGTTGAAAGTACAGTCATTAATAACACTGAACAAATGGAGAAAAAAAAGGAACCTCATGGGACGGTAAAACCTCTAAAAAGGCTAATTGTACTGTATGAAAATTATATTTCCACAGCATGTTTTTAAAATGGTGCTTAGACAGGAACTCGAGCACGCTACTTGCCACCTTTGTCTGCAAGGTTTTGAAAACTATCTCATCTTTAATTGCAGGATTCATATAATAAATAGTTTTCTTGACAGCAACAGTAATTCAATAATGTAAAGCTTGGCCAAAAGCTGCCACCTTACTCCTCCTACAGAGCACTAAAGAGCTCTGTACTCAGTGCACGTCCTTCATTCACCTCCACACTATTGATTTGTTCCAGCACTTCATCAAAGCCAGAATGCACACGCTACCACAGAATGGAGATCCAGCACATGACTGGGTTCCATGGGTGTCTGCATCATAGTACGATACCGTTCACTTTACGTTAATGGTCACAGTACACCATTTTAGTTACCAATAAAACTTGCAAAATTGTTTGTACTAATCTTAATACTTAAATGTTAAATATATACACAAACAACACTGAACATGTTTCTTTCTTCTATGACCTATTTGTGGATTACATTGAAGTGAAATATATTCATCGAGTCACTACATTTGTTTTTTTTTTTTAAGGTATCTGTTATTGATTTCCTGATACAGTCAATAGTATCACTTAATCAATGGATTTTCCCATACATCATTTTATTGTTGCTTTAAGATAGAGTGTTTGCTGTTAGCCTTATCATTGTAGCTATAATGCTTTTAACCATCATGCTATGGACTTGCTATGAAAATGAAAATTTAATGATAGACCAGTGTCATCTTTGCCTTTGGCAAAAACAATAGTAATTTATTTTGCAAACATTGTATGACAATTGTCCTGAAATAACTCAATTGGCTTAGAAGAGATGCGACTGTGCTTTGTCAGAAAATTAAGCTAAAAGTTCATGACCCAAATTAGCAAAGATGTCTAACCTGAAAGGCTCTAGGGGAAGTTACGAGTCGTCAATTCAATAAAATTTCATTTCAAAAGAATTTTGTCTTCGTAATTCCTATCACACTCTCGTGTTTGCTCTGTCTGTGCAATTTCATCAAGTTGACAGTTTGTTGATATGGTAATGTGCAGATTTACCGTGTACAGCTTTGTAATGTAGTTTGGTTCACTCACTGTTTCAGTTCCAATCGATGAATGTTTTTCTCATATTTTTTCACTCCTCTGGCTCATTTCACGTTCTGACCTCATTTTTAAAAATGTTTTGTGCATTAAATGAAACAATAATAACAATGCAAACTACAATATATGTTTTAAAGAAAAACAGCCTGGTATCTTAATAGTGCTGTCATTCAGCACTGGTTAAAAAGTATCAGTGGACTAGAGGAGGGGCATAGAGGAAGAAGAGGCAGGGAGGGTAGGATTGGGAGGAGACTGAGGGACACAGCAGGGATACAAACTGAATAAGTTGTAATAAATAATAATAATAAGGCTGAAATGTTATTAAAACAAAAAAACTAAGTTACTTTTTAACAGTATAAGAATCATTAGATATATAAAGGTCAGATATAGGAAATTTCAACAGAATGCTAGTCTATACTTTATAAGTCCTGTTAAAATGAAGCAAAACAAAACTATTTTCACTCTGTTTCTATGAGCTTAAAGGAAGTATGGTAACTAAGAATATTTGCTGAGTAAATATAACAAGTTTTATGTAGCATAGATTCCTATCTTTCTGTGTTTGCAGGTGCTACTGTAACAGCAAAGGGCTTCATCCTCCTGGTAGTTAAGCCTACTGAGATAAAATTTAGTATAAGATAAATCCAATGAATAAAAAATATCCAAAAAGGTAAGATCTGTACCACTGAAATTTAAAAATCATTACTATTTATTAAAATTGAGCTAATTTTAGTAAACAAATGTCAACAACCCAATTTATTCTCATATGCCTTTACTGTCACATATATACTAGGCAAAAAATAGTATATAATAAAAATGCTTAGGGGCAGGGAGGAAATGAGGGAGGGATGGGGGGATTGGGAGGGAATGAGGGACATGGCTACGGCTGGGATACAAACTATATAACCTATGATTAATATAAAAATAAAATAAAATAAATTTTTAAAATGTTTGGGTTATTATTCTTTAACAAGGAGGATATCTATATTAAGTCACTTCAAACGGTAGAGAATTTGGTGATTTGGGTAAGAGTTACTGTAGTAATATTTTCGCATGCTGCATTTTGGGATCTTTCTAGGAAGGAGTGTCACATTCCTCAGCCATGTTGTTTTCCGTGTTTCTAAAACTTCATCTCTGTTCTTCATGTCACCACTCTGCCTTTCCCAACAGCTGTTTCCTTTACCTGCTTTCCAGGCTTTCTCCCAAATGTCAATACTACTCCTCATTTCACTCCACCTATATTTTACTCTCAGATGTTTCTTGTCCATGCTAAAATGTCTTCTTTATTAAACATATCTATTTTAAACACTTTGCTTTCCTTTATTGTTGCTGCTGCTTCCTCCTTTATGCTGCCCCCCTCTTCAGCCTGCTACCATCATCACTGTTCTGGCAGTCTTTTCTATTATTTCCTGTGCGGTGGCAGTTATTGTAGTTGTCTTAATATATTTCAGTTCCTTTCTTTTTTGGGCGTCATTGAAAAATTAAGAGCGGCTATATAAGTTATTTCCTGGGGCATGGGGGGGGGAGGGTGTTGGAAACCAAAACAAAATAATGCAGGTCATTGCCAGTAAAATGCTTTTCCGAGAAGGCACACCATATACGTAAAGTTATGGACATGTGCATCTCAGCTCGTGCTTGTGAAAAAGGATGGTAATGGTGTGAGTGAGAGGCCCTGACAACATATAAACAATACACAGAATGAACTGAGAAAATTAACGACCTCATGGGAGACTGTAGACTAGATGTCAGACTGGGAGCTGACTGCACTGGATAGGCTTTGCTCACTTGACCTGGGCTAGAGTTATTTGGGAGGAGTGATTCTCAGTTGAGAAAATGCCACCACCAGATTAGCCCGTGGGCAAGCCATTGGAAGATTTTATAGATTAATGATTAATGCCAATGAGCCCATTCCCCAGAGGGTGGTTCCACCAATGGCTATTTAATCATGGACTGTATTAGCAAGTCATGAGGAACAAGACATTAAGCAGCACTCCTACATGTTCTTCACATCATTTCTTATCTATAAGTTCCTTGACTTCCTTCCCTGACTTCTCTGGACAATGCTGCATGATAAACCTGTCCTTCCCCCAAGTTGCTTTTGGTTATGATTTTTTCTCATTGCAATAGAAACCTTAACTAAGGCACCAGCTGAATAGTTTGGGAAATAAAGGGAATAAGAATTTTTATCACTCCATCAGATGTTTATCTAATTAATCTAATCAATACCAATCACTTCTGGTATCAGACTCAGAAACTTTCTCTACCATCAGATTGCACTTGCTTTTGCTAAAGCACTCTATTCCAGGAAAACTGAGTGAAAAGACTCCTATCAGGAAATCTATGAATGTGGCACCAAATGGGAATTTAGGCAAAGGATTCTCAGATACTCTGATAGGGTCACCATCAAAGCTTCAGCTAGGAAAGGCAAGGCTGTAGAAGTGAAATACAAGCAATGGCACCTAAGTGGGTTTTCTGAGGTGATCTCCAGTTCCCAGAATAATCAGGAAGACTCAGCGCACAAGGACACTGGGAATGAGAACAGTGAAAGTCAACAGAGTACAACAGGAACCAAGTAACACAAAGCAGTGGGTCAGCCAAGGAGTGAGGTCAACATCAGCCTGTGGCCTCCTTTTCTTACCTTTCCATGCTGTTCTTTTCCCGCACCTACAGCGATGCTTCATTGACAGAATACACTGGGACAGTATCAGGCCAACACTACTCCTTCTGGTCCTGTCTTTAACCATCTGTTTGCCACCTTTCCCTTTCTTCCTTGTTTTCTGCCTTCATTCATTTTTCTACTTATTCCTCTTTCTTACTGTATAGTCATTAAAACCTGGAAGTTGACTTGGTTTATCATATATGGTCATATTTCTTCTCTTCCTCTTTTTGGTTTACCATTAATCAAAATTTCCATATAGTCTCTCAATTTTTTTCTTTGCAACAGTTATTCCCATTCATATGCATGCCCTGTAACAACTTAGTACTATCAGTAATCACACCTTGGTTACTTAGCCTTTCTTTCTTTTCTCCTTTGCATGTATACTAGTGTACAAAGCATCATGTGGCCCCTTTACTCACTAAGACGTTGAGATTTCATTTAACCCAGTCTGAATGCCTAAGGTTACAAAGACAAAAGACATCAAATGATGATGAGGGTCTGGGGAACAGAGAATACTCTGATGCTGTTGGTAGTACTGTAAATTGGTACAGCCACTATGAACATCAGTGTTGACTTAAAAAAAAATAAAAAGAAGTTGACCTACCTGATGGACCTACAAATAAAAACTACTAAACATTTTATTTGCGACTCCAGAGACACATGCCCATTTATACCCATAGCTGCTCTTTTAACAGCCACAGGGATGTGGTCAAACTTCGATGTCCACCAACTGATAAAAGGACAATGAACGACATTCTCACTTCTATGTAGATCTTTGCATTGAATATTGAGATTTGCATGTTTAATTTTGAGTATGTATAGAGTCCAGGATACTAGAAAAGGGCCGTTGATGAGAAAGGGGGGAAGAAAAACTATGTTATAGAAGGATCAATGTAAAATAAAATATGCAAATGGATGAGACACAACAAAAATTGTGTGCTCACAAATTCTCACTGTAGACTAAATGCTATACATCTACTTTTGACTTAGGATTTATTACAGTAACCAGCAAATCCTCAACTATTCCACACACACAAAGCCTGTTGTATCTTACTTAAGCCGCTAGGAACTAATCTAATTATAGAATATTTGCACTTAATTTTTGAACTTTTCATTTATGTACATAAAAGGTAAAAGATGAACACTTACTTCTGCATTTAAGATAAAAAGAGTAAATGGAATAAAATGAAAATATATGACAATTATCTCTGATAATATGACTGAAGTATTAAGATGAATTTTTAATCATTACTTAGCAAATTACAACTTTCATGTGGATAAAATGATAACATATGTATGGACTGAGTAACGTTACACTTGGGCTAATACCTTGTAAGTTAATTATGAACTGCACAGCTGATTTGCTTTCATTTACCTAAGGAGCTGTTCTGACCCTGCTGCAGATTAATTACATCTTCAAGAGAACACTCTCATTTATCACTGTCCCTTGCAGCACTGCAGCTCTTAGCAGGAGGACAGGGACATGTCAAATGTTAAAAGATCCTTAGTTGTGAAACACTTTGCAAGGTTAGTCATTAAAAGCATGTTGCAGCTGAAACCAGGTAGGATTAGATTAGCTGTGGAACATTGGGAAAGCCTGCATCTCTGAGATAAAATGAAGGTATGAAAATAAGACTTTGATGTAATCATTCAAGTCAGTTTGAAACTAGTACTAAATTTTATAGAATATTTTGGGGGATAGATTTCACACTCAGATGTGCATGCAGGAAAATTTTTATCACGTTAATAATTCCTGAGCATGTTAGCCCCTTTTTAATCTTAAATATACTGAAAACAGTAGCATACTTTATAGCATACAAATATAAGTATATTGTGTGTGATCTGTAAGTTTGATTTTGTTTTAACTGTCTCGAAATATATGAATTGTCTTTTTTTGTCTTGCAATAAAATACAATTAAATGCAAGCAAAAGAAAGAGCTAAGCAGATTTGTAGCTTCAAATATAGTAGAATGGTAACTTAATACCTATTTGAGAAATGTTATTTGCTAATGTGTATTTAAAGATTAAATATTTTTATTTAATTTTGTTTATATATTTATTTATTACAATGTATTCATTTTGTATCCCCACTGCAGCCCTCTCCCTTGTCTCCTCTCATCCCACCTTCCCTCCCTCTTCTCCCCCAATGCCCTTTCCCTAGTCCCTTTATATGGGAGGACCTCCCCCACTTCTATCTAGCTTTTCAGGTCTCATCAAGGCTAAAAATAGCCCTAGGGTTCCAATATAAGCTCTCTGGTCATGAGTTATGCCCAAAGCCCTTAAGACTAGGCACTCTTGAATAAACCAAAAGTCTTCAGCCTCAGATTCAAAAACAAGAGTTGGTTCAGCATACAAAGACACCAACTAAGACTACCAACCTAAGAATGATTCTCCAGAACAATACATTGGCTAATGGCAGAACATTTCTTTTACCAATTTGTTAATGAAGTAAAAACAGAATTGTGCTATATCCTCTGATTAAGCACTTTATTTAATTTGGAGGACTAAGTAAAATTGTAGTATCTATGATTGCTTGTTCTCAGTAGAAAAGGAAGTACTTATAAGCTTTACCTAAATATATACCAAACAGTTTCATGTTACCTAATCAATAAAACAAAATAATGAAAAATCTGAAAATAGATCAAATTAACTTGCAAAAAGTTATAGGTAAAATAATAAAATTGACTGATATGTAGTTAACAAGTAGTTGATATTAAGATTGATTTCATGACTTACAATGTGCTAAATTAAATAAAATTTTCATAAGATAAACCACCTGTCTCATAAGACAAAATCCTATTAAAACTCCCTAACAAAAAATAGGGAGTCGAATTTCTCTATTATTTTATAGTACTACAGGATGACTGCTATTAAATTTCTCATTACCATAAAGTGAGATTGAGAATACTGTTTTCTGTAACAAATATTATAGAAAGACAGGATCTTACATTTTTTTTTGTTTTACTAGTATTATTAACCATAGATTTTTTTTTTAGTTTCTCAAATGCAAAGTCTAAATTTATTTATGTTTTACATAAAATTATCATTAGGGTCTGGCAAGATGGTTTACGTGGTAAAGGTACCAGTCTCCAAACATGATGACCTGATTTAGATCCTTGGACCTATGTGGTAAAAGAATAGAATCGACCCTTCCGAGTTGTCCTTGGCCCTCCACATGTGTTTCAACAGCACTTACACAAACAGAAACACAAAATACATTAATGTTTTAATTTTAAACTATCAGTTGTATCAAATGATTTTCAAATTACCATTTGATAATTAAAATTATCTTTATACCCAAAGAATTTGACTAAAAATAAATTTAAGTGAAATAAGACAGCAGCAATTTAATAATTATTTGAATGATTATCTGTTCTTGAGCCTTGGTGATCAAACTTGTATGCGCTCAGCAAGAGCTTTCTCACAGAGGTAAGATGTACTCACAATAAAGACATAGAGAAGAGGAGCAGACAAAGCAATTAGACTAAAAAATGATCATGCTCATAGTACAACTTTATTGACCTCCAGACCAAAGCAAATATGTTTGCCTTCTAAATGAGTCAGTGACCATTACTAAACTTCTACAGAAAGATATCTCCATTAGATTGTCAGGAATATTGTGTACTATAAGAAGGAGCTAAAAACTGAGGACATTCTGATCAGTGACAACTCTACTAACTTGGAATTTATGTACGTGCAAATTACAAAGTCATATATTTTTCCTACACTGGCAGAATAAGAGGCTCTTAGTGACTGACTAAGGCAGAAGGACATTAAATCATAGCCATGAAAATATCTTTTTGATAGGACATTCGGGTAGTAATATACATGGTGCAGTAAAAGTCTACTTGTCTTTGTCAGATTTTTCCTAGTCTTGGCGAGTACTTCCATAGTGACTTCATGACTAATGTGAATAAGGGTTTCCTTTTCATGTTGGGTTTCCTCCCCCACTCTTTTTGCCTCTGTGTGCTTCAAATGCATTCAGATGAGGAGGACCTTTACAGAAATCCTGTCTCTGCCCATTCTGTTGACTTCTATTTCGTAGAGGGTTCAAGTCAAAACTCTCTAGTAAGTTTAACAGCTGCTACACAATCAATATTCAGTGCAGGGAAACAGAGTTGGTCTAATATAGTCTTCAAGAGTACTGTTTTGTGACTGAGTATCTGATTATGTCAGCCAGCCAAGGTAAATTTACATTTATCTTCGTTAAGAATGTTTGTTGACATGATGCTTGGACTTTCTTCACCTGGCCTAGAGATCTAGGAGATAGGAGGTTATCCATAGCTCTTAACTAAACATTATAAAGACACACATTCAGTAGCAAAGATAACTACTGCTCTCCTTAGAAAAATACAGGTTTGTGAAAATCTATTATTTTAACATTTATGACAATGAAAAGACAATGCCACATTACTGTTGCGAATGCAGTCTCTGTGAAAATGAGTCAAATTTTATTTTCAACCAGTCAAGTTGAAAGACATTATCAATGTCCTAAAAACTCATTAAAAATTCCCATTACAATATTCTAATTGTTGAAAGATATAGTAGTTGCTAACCATTTCCCTAAAACTTGATGTTATTTATTTTCAGAACACTAAATATGCTTAATAAATAAACAAGAAGATAAGTACACTAACAGTTTAAGATGAAATGGGTGAAATAAATAATCCCTAGGAATAATGACCTATTTGTATCTCTTCTTGCCACACACAATGAAAATCTCTGAATATGATATTTCCTTTAACTAGAGCTCCTATTGTTTCCAGCTTCAGCCTCATTTTTGTACACTGACTGGAGATTTAGGGTAAACACAAAACAGCTGAAAGAATTAGTAAGTGAAATAGATAATTAAATACTAATGAGAACTGAATTAAATTTTATGCACAGAGAATTATTTTTTTTTACAATGCTATATTAAGCGTGCAGTCAGAAGTTAGCATTGACTGGTCTCGTTTATGCATCCAAAGGATGGATCCAGAAAAGAAACTTCAAGTGAATCTGGTGAACTGTGTCCTACAGTGAACATCACAAACCTCTTTCCCTCATATGTACAGAAGTTTCCTATTATGCTATGACATGTGCAGCTTGAGTAAAGGTGCTCTGTAGTATACACTAAAGGTAACATTTTAACTCATTTCAAATTATTTTTGATGAAGTAGCTGCCATTAATTTGACATCAACCATTCTATAGCATAGAGATGACTGAAGCACTTTTCCCTCTTTCTGTGTACTTAAGAAAAAGGAATGCAAAAAATAAAATAAAAATTGAAAAAGAAAGAAAAAGGAATGCATCTGCAGAAGGCAGTCACCATGGAATATGGATTCTAAAGTTCCTATACACATAGGTCTTTTCTGTTCTTTTGAATTCAGTGTTTAACCAGAAATTGATCTTCTAGCTCAAAGCTACAAGGGTAAGAAGATGACACGGCAAAGCCGATTCAGTTTTGCTGTGGGCTGGAGAATTCACAGCTGCAACAGAGCTGGAATACAAGAAACTAAAATTAATGAGCCAGTGGATTTAGTACCTTTGGGGCACCCTAATGTCTAATCCCTGGTGGGACATACACAAGGAGAGATGAATCTTAGGAACCGAATGTAAGGAACACAGGACAATAGAAATGCAAGAAGCTGCTATTATTCACTCAAGACAGTGTAGCATAGCAAATTTGATGTGAAATGCATCAACAAAACAATGGAAGACACTACTGCGCAGCAGAACACCACCTGATCAGACATGCATCTGCCATTAGTATTTTCGATCATAGCAGCTTGCAATTTTAGATTGAGAACTCTGCTCACTTGCTTATTGTTTTGCCTACCAGAACACCTACTATGGTAGGAACTGGGTTTCTCAGACACCCTGGATCACTCTTTTCTCTTCAGCATAGAACCACCACTTCCATAAACAAATAAAACACAGATGTTGTGTATGTGTGAATTGAAAGAATCAGCCATGTAGTGACTATAAACTACAGGCAACTAAAACTAGCAAATCCCAAATACAGAAGCTTGCTAACAGCATGCGAGGATGAAGATTAAAAGTCAGTATCTCACTGAGAATCTAAGTGTTGTAATGTGGGTTTAGGAACATTTAAGCACATTGGAATCATATTGTGAAAATATGAAGATTGTCTATGGCCTCACTACAGTTTTAAATTACATTAACTGTAAGAAACAAAATTCATTTCTCTCTATATTCCCATGGAGTGGGTGATACCTTTGTTGATGTCCTATTGCATTTTAGGGCTTTTAAAGCATGACGTTGGAGACAGTGGTATATAAAATCAAGGAAATTTGGTTGCCATTGCTGTCTCTGTTGCCATTTTCAGTAGGAGCTTTCGGCACCCTTTAGTTATTTAATGCTTATCATGGCCTTCAAAGCAGCTTTTGCAAAGCTTTCATTCTCAAAAGGAGAGGTAGAAAGAGTGTTTTCACACGAAAAGTTGATTTTCTCATTTAAAATTGTTTCTGTAACATCTTAGGGTGATACAATTTCTGGAGTCGGAAAAATTTAGCTTGATCCCAATGATATGTCACTAAATATAACTGGCACCTTCAGTCTATGGTCTTTTCTCCTGTTGTCAGAGTTTGAGAAATAAGAATAATGGCTTAGAAAATACTCACATTTTAAAGATATAACAGATATTTTAAAATTATTTTCCATAAAGTTATTTTAATTTATAGGCTTAACACACAATATAAAGATACCCATGTTTAATCATAGAAATATATGATTAATCTTTGTAATTTTTAAAATTTTTAAAATTACACACTATGATAACCCATTCCATAACACTGAGTTGCACTGTTAATTAAAACTATTTTCATCTGCTCATTATAACTACTTTTCCTTTTCTCAGTTTTGGCCTATATTTCCATTAGACCTGTGGTTTTCAACCTTCCTAGTACTCTGACTGTTTAGCACAGTTCCTCATATTGTGGTGACTTCCAACTATAAAATTATTTTTGTTGCTACTTCATAACTCTCATTTAGCTACTGTTCTGAATCTTATTGCAGATATCAAATATTCAGAATATCTGACTTGTGACCCCCACAGGTTGAAAACTGCTGCCTTGGCTCCTTCATCTCATTATCATTCTGTTGTTTACATTTTGAATTAACCTTAATCTTAGCAGAGCCTGGCCAGGAGCTTGCTATGACACCACACCACAGCTCTGAGTACTGGAATTACAGGGACAGGTCATGACATCTACTGTTAAATTCTCTTTTGTGGGGTAGGGGAGGTTTAAAAGATTTATTTACTCTATTTTGCTTTATGTGTATGAGGGCTTTGACTGCAAGTATGGATGTGTACCACGTACATGCATGGAGGTTTGAAGAGGGTGACAAATGCCTTGGACCTGGAGCTGTGAGCTACTGTGTAGGTGCCGGAACTGAACCCTTACCCTTCATAAGAGCAACAGGTGCCCGCAACCCAAGAGCCACCTGGCCAGGTGATGACCTTTCTGATCATAGAGACTGTATGCTTTCTCTAATTAATTTCATGTTTACTAATCAGTGGAAATATTTTGAGGCATTTACTTATAAATGTTTTTAAAATACATTTTAAATGAGGAAAATAATGAAAAAGACAATTTATTTATTTTCCCACTAAACATTCGAGACTTTCTCCTTCCTGGACACAAACTTCTCCTCCATAAGTGACAGCTTATACCTCAGAGATATCACACAGGAACAGTGAAGCAGATACAGACGTGATGTATATTACAGGTAAACAATAGGATGAAATATACATTTATTTTATTTCAAATGAGCAAATAGTTCTGTCCCATTATCTATTGTTTCCTTCCTCTTATCCAGTGATTTGGAATTTTAGCATACGCTAAATATCATATTCTCTATGCATTTTTAGATTCCTTATTTAGTTTCATTTTTTATTAGGTTCTATTTATCTAGTTTTATCACAGTATAACAGCTACAGATACTTAGCAGTATTTAGCATGTGACAAGGACATTGACCATTGTGGGTACATTATTACAGAAAATTACAATGGCATTCATCCAATTACAAACTACAGTTAATTAAAAGGACCACTAATCCCATTACAGTTCTCAGTAGCTTTGGTCCAAATGTGTAAATTAACTTTGCTGGAACACTGAGTCTTGTGATAACATTAAATCTTTCATAAAATAAGATATATATTATCATTATTAAGCACTTTTTAAAAAACTTTACACAGTTCTTCCTCATTCACCAAGGCTACCTGTTTTTATTAAAAGTAAGACATAGTGTTTTTATAGTTTTGCTTTTATTGTTTACTAATTGTATAATAAACACAATAAATGGTAATATAAGTTATTTTTCTAAATAAAAGTACCTATTAAATAGTCATTATCATATTTTGCTTTCTAGATTTATTTTTAATTGTTACACATTTACTATAACTGCATACCACCTTAAAAAACAATAACGTGTATTTTTTCTTTTCAATATGTGTACAATAATTAAATTTCTCATGACTAAATTAACTTTCTAACAGTTTTGACTAAAATAATGGTTGAAAAAATATTTCATTCTTTTTAATTGTATTTGGAATGCTGCTACAATCTGTTAATGAAGGTAATGCTAGCAATAGATTTGGGTGTGATGTAACATGTTTTACATGAATTTATTCCAATAATTTTTAATAATAAAAGTTAACAACCATCACTTCTCCTCAAAGTAAATAGCTATGACGATTCTATTCCATGTTCACTGTACTAAGCAAACCACCAATGATTGTGCTTGTGGCTGGGCTGCTTTTCCCCTGCAATGCTGGGGAGTTTATTATAGGCCCTTGGGGCCTTGGATTACTGGCTTTGCTAATTTATTTATTTGTAACTTCTGCATTTACATCCATGAATGAGTTTACTTTGGAGGTAATTATATTTCAGAGGATGAATTTTGCTAGCTATGGAAATAAACTGGAACTCCCTCCTACTTGGTTGCCTTGTCCAGCCCTGATATGAATGAAGGCTTGAGTCTAGTCTTGCTGTGCCCTGTTTGGTTGGAATCTCTGGCGGGCCTTCTCTTTCCTGAATGGAACAGGAAGAGCAGCCAATCTTGGGGAGAAGGAAGAAGGAAGGATACTGACAGGAGTGGAGGGAGGGGTTCAGGATTTATTGTATGATAGAAGAGTATAAAATAAAGGAAAGTGTTTACTTAAAATCCTTATATTTCTCAATAGTTAGGAGTGTTTTTATTCTGTTTTTGTCACTGTGCTCAGAGACAGTATGTTTCAGAATTCCTATGTACATATTACCATGATATGAATGAATTTAAAAAAAATAATTCTAGTGAAATATTGACTCATATTTTTGTTTCCTTTATTCTGAGAGCTATATTATAATTTTATCTTTTATCTGCTTGCTTTAAACATTTCTAAGCTATTTTTTGTAGATTCTTCATTGTTCAAATTACATACACAGCATACAACCTCATATATATATATATATATAATATACACACACACACACACATATATATATATATATATAATACACACACATATATATTCAGATGGTAGATAAGAGAAACCAGAGATCTAGAAAACTCTAGCTCAGGTTTGGTGGGATTTCTTCTCTAAGTTCCACAGACGTCTTGAGCTTTTACCCTGTTCTATCTGTTGCAGTTCAGGCCTGTTTCTTAGGATCTGAATGTGTACTCAGGCTGCCTGCAATTGCTGCACTGACTTAACACCAGGGCCTCAGCTAATAGATGCCCTGGGCTCCAGCACCCATTTTACTCCCCAGTGTTAAGGTGACAGACCCTATTTAGAAAGGTTTAGCATAACAGAAGACTTTAGCTTTGACTTGTGATTCTTTAAATTCTTCTATTTTTCATTCTTTTTTCCTCTGTCTCTTCTTCTGTCTGCCTTCTCACTTCTCTCTGCGCCTACCTTTCTATACTTTTTAAAAAAAAAATAATTGGAGGGGAAAGGAGCTCCAGAGGAGACAAACACAGCCAAAAAACTAAGATCAGGGGGGTTTTCAGAGACTGATGACTCAACCAAGGACCATATATGCAAGGACCTAGACCCTCTGCTCAGATTTAGCCCATGGCCAGCTCAGTCTCCATGTGGTTGCCTAGTAAGGGGAGCAGGGGTAATCTCTGACATAACCTCAGTTCCCTGCTCTTTGATCACTTCCCCCTGATGAGGTGGCCTAACTAGGCCACAGAGAAAGAGGATCCAACCAGTCCTGATGAGATCAGATAGGCTAGGATGAGACAGTAGGAGATGAGGACCTCCTCTATCAGTGGACTAGAAGAGGGGTATATGGGGAGAAGTGGGAGGGAGGATGGTACTGGGGGAAGACGAGGGAGGGTGTTACAGCCAGAATACAAAGTGGAAAAAACTGTAATTAACAATAATAATAAATATTAATAAAGAAAAAGTAAAAAGTAATTATTGTAAGAAAATATTATCTATGCACTTGATATTTTTGGCTCTCTTGGTCTCCTTGTGGACCCTTGTCTCCTCTGGATACTTTTATTCCCCTCCCCCCATTCTTCCTATAAATTAAATTTATTTACATAAGTGTGCATTATCCCGGTGGCTACATTTTATAGCAGGTTTGTTCATAGTACTTGTTTGAAACTTTACGCTTATTAATTAATAACTCCTCAGATTATCTCCTTAAAACATTGGTAACCACCATTCCACTTCTTCAATTCTTAAGTTTGGCAGTTATCTATTCCTTGTGTGATTTTTATCTTGAAATATTTATTCTTATGAGACTGGCTGACTTCACCTTGCCAAATACATAATAATGGTAACCAAATACAAAATATTGGTCTATCTTGTTATACATTGTATTGCATATGTATGTGTATATATATATATACACAGTTAAAGGCTTATATAATTTGATTTAAAAATACACTCTAATTATATACTGATTTATGAAATGACATTGTTACTTTTCTATGTCATTAATGTCTTTTCAACCCATGTTGTTCAATAACATTTAAAATTTAGAAAATTAATGCAGTTTCTCCTCGTTAGCAATTGAAACCTGATGCAGTGAATGAAACTGTGCCAATATTTCCTCAATACTCTGATTTGGGGCTGGAGAGATTGTTCAACCATTAAAGGTTAGGCTCACAACACAAAAAATATAAGACTTTGATTAATTTTTTTTCTGCTTCTGTCCCTTGAAATGAAATTGCTGGATGATGCATTGGCTCTCTTTTAATCCGCTTTAACTTCCACATTTTGGGTGGGCAATGGAAACATTATTTGGTACACATGCAGTTTTGTACAAGACTCTCAATTTCCCCACATACTGTTTATATTAGTTTTCCACAAGTGTGTAAAAAACCTACCTTAACGGGAATACAATGATATGTTATTGTGATTTTGATTAATATTTCTCAGGTAAGTAATGATATCCAGTGTGTTTTCATACACATTTCTTTTTTCAAATTTATTTATTATTTATTACAATTTATTCACTTGTATCCAGCTGTAGCCACTTTCATCATCTCATCTCCTGTACCACCCTCCCTCCCCGTTTACCCGCTATGCCCTTCCCCTAGGACACTGATAGGGGAGGTCCTCTTCCTCTTCCCTCTGACCCTAGCCTATCAGGTCTCATCAGGGCTGGTTGCATTGTCTTCCTCTGTGGCCTGGCAAGGCTGCTCCTCCCCTCCGCCCTCTCCCTCCACCCCCCCAAAGACACAGAGGGTGGTGTTCAAAGACCCAGCCACTGAGTCCAAGTCAAAGACAGCCCCTGTTCCCCTTACTAGGAAACCCACCTGGAGACTGAGCTGCTTTGGGCTACATCTGAGGAGGGGTTCTAGGTCCTCTCCATGCATGGTCCTTGGTTGGGGTATTGGTCTCTGCAAAGATCCCTGGGCCCAGATATTTTTGGCTCTCTTGGTCTCCTTGTGGACCCTTGTCTCCTCTGGGTACTTTTATTCCCCTCCCCCCATTCTTCCTATAAGGCTCTCTGAGCTCTGCCCAGAGTTTGGCTGTGAGTCTCAGCAACTGCTTTGATCCCCTCATGGGCAGTCTTTCAGAGGCCTTCTGTGGTACTTTTCTTTTGAATATTTTATTTAGAGAAATGATACTACAAGGCCCTTGTCCATTTAATGATTGTACTGTTATTTTCCTGATATTTCGTGTCTGTGTTTTTATTTTCCTTGGAGACAAATTGCTCTTCACTTACATGGCTTTCAAACATTTCCTTCTGTGGCACAGGCTGTCTTCTCACTCCATCATTCCATCTTGTGACAGGCAGAAGATTTATACTTTGATTTAGTCTTGCTTATTTTTTATTTTGCCACCTATGCTTTCGATATTATATTCAGAAAGTTGCTGCCAAACTCCTGTCAATTAACGTCTTCCTGTTTTTAAAAGTTTTCATCTGGGAGTTCTACAGTTTCACCTCTTCAGATTTAACTCCTTATTATATTCTGGGTATGGTGTTAAAAAGTCTACAGTTCTCCTGTATGTGGATATTCAGTTTTTCTATCAACATTTGTTAAACAAAATTTCCATTCCCATTGTCTATTCTCTTGGCAACTTTACTGAAAAATCAGTTCATCATGTTCCTGTATATTCATCATTAAATTCTCTTGAGTTTTTGAGGCTTTTCTAAGTCTTATGAGATGATCCCATGATTTTGTTTCTTAATTCTCTTATTGTGGATACTGTAGCTATGTATTTTCATATGCTGAAAGATCTTTAGAGTCCTAGGATAAGAAACAATTGCTTGCAGTAAATTATGCTCATAATTGTGCTCCTAGATCCAATCTGCCAGCATGTTCTTGAGGTTCTTAGTCTCATGCTTATCAGTGACATTGGCTTGAGATTTGCTTTTATTGTTTTGACTTTGTCTGGCTTTATTTTTAAGGTGATACTGACCTCGTAAGACAAATTTGGAAGTGTCCCCTCCTCTGGTAGTACTGGGCTACATTCAGTTGAATTGGTGGCCAAGGGGCTATGGTGGAGATCCTTAAACAACTCAGGCTGATACTAAACTAGAAAGTCTCCTGAAAATTGAGAGCAATGTATCATTGCAGAGGACAATGTCCATTCAGCTCATTTGAAGGTAGAGAGGTTGAGCTGACGCAGGCTTCTAGTTCAACCCTACGTTCTAATCTTTTTGAAGCTAAGAAATACTCTGCAGGCTACAGAAAGATAAATCTGGATACCTACCCAGCAACAAAACCTGCACCTACAATGTCCTCTCTGCAAGTTTTGCATGGGAAATGATGGCACAGAACAAGTGAAAATGGTCAATCAACATCTGGATTTACTTGAGACCCATGTCATGAGAGGGAGCCCATGCCCTATACTGCCTGGATGGTCAGGAACCAGTGGTTTGACAGCCTAGAATCTAGAGTGGAACCAAACATGACAGGTAAAAAACAGAAGTGAACAAAATAAAACAAACAACCAGCCAACCAACCAACCTACCGCCAAACAAACAAACAAACAAACAAAAACAAAAACACACACAACTAAAAGGATTCCTAGTGATATTCTGCTATACTCATAGATCAGAATCTTGTCTACAGAGAGGCTTCTTTTAGCATCAGATGGGAGTGAGTGCAGAGACCCACAGCTAGACATTATACAGAGAGAGGGTATAAATTGGAGGTTTCCACCAGGTCCCTCCCCTAAGGAGGAGAACATGGCCACTGAATCAAGCCAGCGGGCTCTTGTGTTCTCATACAGACTGGAGCAGTAAGAACTGGGCCTGCATGGGGCTGCATCATGTATTTGCATATATTTTATGGTTGTTAGTTTCATATTTTTATGAGACTTCTAAAGTGAAAGTGGGTTTATCTCTGACTCTTGTCTGATCTTGAGACTCCTTTCCTCCTTCTTGGTTGCCTTATCATTGATATGATCTGATGGGTTTCCCCTTGTCTTATTGTATCTTGCTTTGGCTCATCTGGGTATAATGTCTTGGAGACCTGTTCTTTTCTGAAGAGGAAACAGGAGAGAGTAGATCTGGGAGAGATGGAAGGTACCAAGAGCTGGGAGAAGTGGAAGTTGGGGAAACTGTGGTTAGGATGTAAAAGAAAAAAAAATATTTTAAAAGAATTGGAAGACTTTGATGTTAAATATTTAACAGATTTTGTCAATGCAGGGATTTGGTCTTCATCTTTTGTTGTTGGGTACATTTTAGTTATTGACACAGTTTCCACACTAGTTTTAGATCAGTTCAGACATTTTTTTTTATTAAGTCTTGTTGTTTCTATGTTTCTAGCAGTTTATCCTCTGCCTCAACATTATGCAGATTTTTGGTGCATATTGGTTGATAATAAAGACATTTATATTTCATATTTCTTTGTGTGGCATGATTTGTAATATATATTCTGAGTTTTACAGTTTGTTTATTTGTTTTCTCACTTGTATATTAACTAGCGGTTTTATTTATATACATAAAATATATAAAATCTAAGAAATATATATGTATGTAATTATCAAAGACTAGACAGTGAATTCATCAAAATAAAGTGAGGTATGTCTTTAAAGACAGCAGTGAGGATGGGAAAGCAGGAGGACACCATGTTCAAACACAAGACAGATACACAGAAAAAAGCTTGTTTCAAAAACCAAATTTGCATGGATGTAGCCCATGGGAGCTCAATAACCAAGTGGGTTTCCCTAGTAAGGGGAACAGGAACTATTTCTGACATGAACTCAAGGAATGGCTCCTTTACCTCACCCCCCTCACCCCTAAGGGAGGAACAGTCTTGTTAGGCCACAGAGGAGGACATGGCAGCCAGTCCTGAAGAGACCTGATAAACTAGGGTCAGATGAAGGGGAGGAGGATCTCCCATATGAGTGGACTTGGAAATGGGCCTGGAGGACATGAGGGAGGGATTGGGAGAGAATGAGTCAGGGTGCTACAGCTGGGATACAAAGTAAATAAGCTGTGATTAATATAAAAGAATAAAAATTAATAAAAAAACAAATCAATCCAACACAGCAGCAACAACAAACTTTCTTAGCTTAGTATTTTGAACTTTAAAATTTAAAATTGTTTCTCCCATATTTGTGTTATTTTTTAGCATATTTTAATATTTGACTGAATTTACTCTTCAATTTTTATTTTCATGTTAATCTATTGGTTTTAACCTTTAAAAATTTTAAGTGCATATATATCTATACGAACTTTCTTCCTAGATTAATTTTTTTTTCAATTTCAGTGAATGAATTTAATCTCTAGACTGCTTTTGGTAGACTAGCTATTTCATAACATTAATCCAACCAACCACTATGAGCTTGAATGGCCTTTCTGTTCTCTACTATCATCTTTAATTTGTTTCTCAGTGTCTTAAAGTTTTTATTATATAAGGCTTTCACTCCTTAGTTAGACTTATATCTGGGATGCAAAGTGAATAAAATGTAATTATTATAAAAAAGTATTTCTATAAGTATATTTGAGGATATTTTGAATGAGGTTATTTCCCTGACTTTTTTCGGGGGGGGGTATTTGTTGGTGTTTAGGAATGTTAATGATTTTTATGTGTTAATTCTGTTTTCTGCTACTTTGCTGAATGCATTAATGATCAGTATGAGTTTTACATCTGTAGATGTACATGAACAAAGGAGACAAGGAAATCAGAATATAATATCCAAAGCTGACATAGTGTCTACAGAGAGAGAGACATATGCACTCATCCAGGAACAATGCTAAACAGAATAAAACCCTAAGCATAACATTGGTCAACTATGTTGACACCTGCTATCTATGAAAACAAAAACAAAAGTAAATCTGAAGTAAGCATGTATCCATAGCACAAGGGAGGAAATTTTCACAAGCCACTAACACAAAACAAACAAACAAACAAAAACCAAGAAACATAGCAACCTTGACTATGGGATGAAAGACAATTCAGAGTTTTCAACATATAATGTACACAATTTCTAGATTTTCAGAGAGATATAGAGAATAAGAAAGTGTGTTACTCATTTAGAAAAACACTTAAACATGTAAGTAAATAAACAAAACTTCTGATAACCTCTGAAACCTCAAATGTATGTGATAACGAATAGCCTGAATTGAGAACTCCAGAAAGAGGGTACCTGCTGAAACATAAATGCCTAGAAAATGTTTTTTTTTTGCAGCTTCAGCCACCAAGATATACAAAATACTATAGATGTAGTCTAAGGCGGGGGTTGGGGTGGACTCCTTTCAAGCTGACAGCAGAACTTGCCAGCCATGTCCACATGGAAGTGGTATTGCCCTCATGAGTGATACAGGATTGAGATAAGCTTAGGATTCTGTCCGCTGATTAATGAGTAAAGGAAATGTGGTATGTGTACACAAGTATATTTTATTCTGCCATAAAGAATATGAAATCTTGCCATTTCAAGGAAAATGTATATAACTGGGGACTGTCATACTGAGTAAATAACTCAGATTGTAGAGACAAGTCCTGCCCATCTTCCCTCCTGTGTGTCGAGCGTGGGTCCCAGCACTTTCACAGAAATGGAAAATGTCATACGTTAATGAAAGTGAAGCATATCTGGGAAAGAATGAGATGTGCAAGAAGCAGGGAGCAGGGAGGTTATGGTCAAAGCATATAATACATGTAAATATTTTCATGAAACACAATACCCACAGTGTACACGATAGATGCCAATAGTTTTCAAGATCTACACAGATTGAGAAGCTGTCATTCTTCATAATTTTAAGACTAGAAGCATTAAAATGTACATCAGTTGACTTGGAAGACCAACACTTTGCCATGCATGCTTAGAGTGGGTTATCTAGCAATACAGAGGACAAGTGCATGGATATAACTTATGCTAGTCCTGCTGAGCTTCTGGGGCAGAAAATGATGCCAACGGCGATGTCTTTCTTCTGAAGTGTTGGCGAAACAGAAACGTAAGAGGTGGTAGAGGTTCTGTTAAGCTTTGTGTGTGGGGGAAGGAGCCACATCTTAGCACTGCAGTTCTGATATAGTTGATAAAATATTATACATTCAGGAAAGATGCTTTTAAATCATGAAGTGATGTTCTTCTAAAGATTGAGTTTTAATATGCATGAATTATCAAACAAAAAGTTCCTAAAATTTGTATTTCTCACCAGACTATAACAGTAGACCTTCTAAATAAGATAAAGATATTATATTTTCCTTTTAATTAATAACAATAAACTTAGAATTAGTAGCATTTAAAAGCTGGCATTTATTAATGTCAACCTCTCAACTTCTAAATATGTAATCATACATATGTATGTAATTTATATGTGTAATAGAAACAACATTATCGAGGTAAATGAATAGACATTGTGAGGAAAAATTCCATCAAGGTATTTTTATTCTAGTTTGGCACTTAACTTCAGAAAATAAACCAACATTTTTTATAAAGTGGTAGTGCATATACCAGAGAAATACTTACGTGGAGTGGAATTAAATAAATAAGAGGTAATACTGTCAACAACTTATTTTAATCTTTTTAATTATTGGCTGTATCTAATATGGATATGTTACATAATATGAATATTTTAAGGATTCTATCTCAAATAATTATTGACAAACACTAATTTTCTCATGCATAGGACTTTGGGAGAAATGAACCGACTTGTTTGAAGTGTTAACAATCTGAAGACAGCAGCAGCCGCTCCAGAGATTCTGTGTTAGTTATAGTATCTGAACCACCACGGATGTGAGAGTAAACACTTTTGGTGTATTTTCATGAATGCAAACCCCTTCTTAAGCTCAGCAATGTGTATCTATCTATGTTATCAGCCATGCCAAGCTTCATTCGGTAGCAAAACCATTCAAGCCAGAAGTGAAGTATTTCCTTTCTTTTTAAATCATGGAATTTATCAGGTGCTGATAATCTGCCTTTAAATGCACTTGTGAACTGCATTGTTATGCATCAGAAGAGGTATTTCTAGTGTTCAAGAGATGCTGCAGCCATCAAGAGCCCTGGATGGTCTTCTGAATGACCTGTGTTCAATTTTCACCACCTGGGGTTTGGCTCACAAACATCAGTAATTGCAGTTCACACCAGGGTTCTAACACCCTCTCCTGCCCTCTACAGGTCCCAGGCACACGTGTGGTATACAGATACACATGTGTACCAGAACACCCTTGCACATAAAATGGAAGTGAATAATTTTGAAAGAAAAAACATTTCCTAACGAAATGTTACCATAAATTATTTATGATCGGTAAAACTTTCATGGATTAGACGTGTCATTGAGCATTTAAGACAAATGAAAAAAACTAAGCGTTAGTGGCAAATCTTACCACGCCGATGGAAAAGTAGTTGTTGATGATGCTGTAAGGCACAGGGTCTCCTTTCTCGTCCTTGTCGTTGGGGGTAACTTCAAACTTCCACCTGTCCAGCATGATTTCTGTGCTGCTCTCAATGTCTTTTAGGATCTTCATTAGGTTTTCACCCTCATAGCCTAATGAAGGATGTTATAGTGAGACAAAATAGACACCAACTAAGGGGAATTACTTTTATATGTGTCATATGAATTATCCTGAAGCCAATCAATGCACATTAATGCTAATTTTGATGTAAATTAAGAATTGACTATAATATTGTACTTGCACCAAATTTTATCCTTAGTTTTCACTTGCAACAAATATGTCTTCCTTGTGGTAGAAATGCTTACCCAGTCACAGCAGCATTCCCACCACACCTCCTTCTGCACTTATGTATCAACGCAGTAAAATGTAAATCACCTTAATTTTCAGTTCTGCACTTTCTTTCCAAGCATCCTTTTACAGAAAAAAGGCACATTCCACCTTATTGCTGAAGTCACAAACTGAGTTGTCATGTTAGACTTTCCATCTGTCCCTTATCTTCACGTTTCCTTCTAGTGACAAAGAGAAACTTCGAAGAAAATAAACTGCTCATTTTTAGCATATTTTATTCAGTTTCATAATTTATCTACTCATCATGCACCGTATGCTTTCCAGATAGCTTGCTTTTATGTCTTTGGCATAGTTTCAACTCAGAGGACACTTCTTCTGGAAGCCACCTCAACATATAGGATCAGATGCCACTGTGCACAAAACTACCCTTTCTTAGAATAAGTACACTGCATTATATTTGTTACTTTGTTGTTTTGATCACCACAGGCCTCCCTTGCCGGATTGCCAAATCCATGCTTTAACTGATTAGTTCTAGACAGCTAATGTGCATCTCCCCAATGTTGACTTGATACTATATTCTCTTAAATTTGTCTGTGAGTGTATACCATCCAGTTAGGACTGTAGACTAACCCATGTTTTTTACGTAAGACTCTTAAGCTATCTCCATATTAGCTTACTCACCTCCCCAATTTCCAGTTTGCTCTGAGAAGTCAATGAGATAATGTAGAAAATGTCTTTAGTACCTGAATCTTAAGTGATGATGGTAAAATATTAATAATATCTTTGAGCCGACAAAAGGGAAGGCATAAAGGTGTGGGCAGCGCCTGAGCACAGGGCAGAAGCTGAGGTAACCCATATTAAAGTGGTTGTGATTTGGAGTTCCACTTGCAGATGCTGCCGATAAAGCATGGGGCAGGAGCACATACATTTAGTTGAACAGGAACACAGGTCACAAAATAAGTTACAGCAGCTATAGAAGCAGGGAGGCTTAGTTGTCAGAGGTACAAGGAGGTCAACATGTGTGAAACTCGAAAATGCAGGAAGGACAGCAGACCTGTCCCAAGGCAAAGCACTCAGGCCCAGCACTTTCAACACCACAGAAGATGTGGACCTAAGGAAAGACCTGGAGTTGACTCAGGAAAAGGTACTTGACACATAACTTCCAGGACATATTGTGAAAACTCTATTGTGGGGAAGAGCCCGGAGATGATACAGAGTTAGATGTCAAGGTACAGACTCTTCTAATGGGAGCGGGGTAGGGTGGGGCTGGAATTGTGCTAAAGCTATCCCAGGATAGGATATACAAGCACAGAGCTTACAAAGAAAAAAACAGTATTTGAGAATATAAGCAAGATATAATAATCAGATAATTTGGTAAAGGTCATTGATAAATTTGAAGAAAAAAACATTATAGAAGTGTTTTAGAAAAGCAAAATTATAAACTTTTGAGTTATTGCATAGAATAGGAAAAAGAATAATATATCAAAGACAGAAAATATTTTGAGTAAAAGAAGAACATTTTCCAAGCATAGAGAAATGGATGCCTATAGACACACAAGAGATATAGAGAAGATGAAATAAGAACTAAAAGGAAACTATCTGTGACATCTCATACTAAATAAAATATCAAAAAAATGAAATAAAGAAAAGATTTTGAAAAAAGTGAGGAGGAGTTACTGTTTAAGGCAGGTCCATAGAGTAATAGCTGAAAAAGCAACAGAGACCTTTAGAGACAGAGAATAGAAACTGCTAAGCAAGAGCATTTTATCTAACAAAACTATCTACTAATTGATGGCTTTACATCAAGTCATTCAACAAAAAGATAAAAACACGATCAAATCTTAGCCAAATGATTACAAGAAAGGTTACAAATTAATAAAATTAACAAAATAAAAAGAAAATGGATACATTACCAAAGATGCCAGTGAAATTAGAAAGTTCTAAAGCAACATTGTAGATAATTTTACACCATTAAAATGGGCTATATAAAGAAATGGATGGATTCCTTTACAAATACAATGTGCCAAAAATAAACCATGATAAAATAAATAATTTGAAGAAATAACAGTAATAAGGCTGAAGTGGCCATAAAAATTCTCCCCCACCCATACACACAAAAAGCCCGAACCAGATGGTTTTGCCTGCAGAATTCTACCAGAACCTCAAAGAAGAAAAAATAATTAGGAAACTGTAATTATTCCAAAACATTGAGAAGGAGAGAATCTGTTTCTGAAAGTAGTCCCCTGACCTCCACATATGTGTGGTGGTATGCTTGTGAATCCTTATGTGCAAGCTCGTGCAAACACACACACACATACACAGGGCGGGGAAGAGAGAGGCAGACAGACAGACAGAAGTCTAATAAAAGAAAAACTGAGAGTACATCTACCCAGTGAAATAAAATGAAAGTTGAGAGGAAGAACACAGATGGAAGAAAGGTTTAAGCATTGAGGGGTTTTGAGAAGGAAAAACTTCGGGGCGGGAGGAGAGTTAACCAAAATGACGGTGTATCCAGAATCCGTACAGAAACATACAATTTTTTTTCTTATGTTGGTCAAAGACTTTCAGTCAGAACTTTATATAGAGAAAAATATGGTAATTAAAGGTAAAATAGGAAAGTCTAGTATTAGACACACAGTATTGGAGCTCCTGAAATATATAAAGCAAATAGTAACAGAAATATCTGTATCTCAAAACAGACAGCAATAATCCAGGAATGCTCCATGTGGTTTTAGGAAAAGTGTGCACTGTGCCACTGGGTGGAAAGGTTGCCATGCCTGTTGGGTTCACTTCATCAACTATGTTATTTAACTCAGGCATTTCTGGACTGGTTTTGTTTGATCCTGCCATTACTGAAAGAAGAGGAGAAACATCCTATCTAACAATTGCATTTAAAAACACAAAAATTGGAGGGCTCAGTCAAACACATATCACATAAGTAAAGAGGGGCGACCACACTAGAGGTTTACGGATGGGACAAAGAAGACAAGGGAGGGAAAGACAGATGGTAAGCTATGCAAAGCTAGGTGTATGTTAAATAGTATATGGAAATCTACTGGTTTGTGTGTAAATTAAAATGTTTTAGTAGCCAGGTGTGTGTGGTTGCACATGCCTTTAATTCTAGCACTCAGGGAGGCAGAGCTGGGCAGATCTTTGAGTTTGAGATGAGTCCAGGACAGCCAAGGCTACACAGAGAAACTATACATACATCGATGTATCTTTTATTATTAGGTGGACAATGCTAAAACACATGACTTATGACATGAAAATCTCATTTCCAGGAGAGGGATACCACCTTACAGTTATTTTTCAGGGAAGCCTCTGAAGTTCCCTAAACAGTACACAGTATTGATAATTGTTGTCAGTTGCCCACCATAATTAATAAATGGACGGCGAGAAGAACATATTGTTGAAAACAACACATTTTTGGATTACAAGACATACAGAAATTAATTTTGAACTGAAACAGAAAAATGTCATCTCTTCTGGGTCATAGCACCAGAGGGTTCTCCGCAAGGCAGATGGAGGGAGGAAAGACCTCAGTGATGTGATTCAGTCCCGGGCCCTCATGCTACAGCACTGACATTCCTTGCATGATACAGAATCAGAACTGTTATGGCGGTGACCAGCTGTTTCCTAGTTAGAATAGAGGCTGGTCCTGTCGGAGGGAATTCATGCTTAATACGATAAACACAACAGAAGTCCGTAACTGGGAAGGTTATAGCCCAGGAAACTTACTATTCTTGTTTTGCTAAACAGACCTATCAAATTGTCTTCAGAATGCTTGCATTCATACCCATAGCTTGGTGCTCCTCTCGCCTTGGTCAGCAAAGCTTCTCTTTGCAATGGGTTGTGGTTAATGCAGAGACATGTGCCTGACATGTACTTCAATGGACCACATAAAGTATATAAAGATGAAAGGGGACATTGTTGGGATGGTCTTCAGGAAGAATTGAAGGTGGCAGTGAGGACGGGTATAATCAAAATACATGTTTTAGATTCTTCAGGAGAAAATAAAACTATTTTAAAGTTAACATTACTATGTAAAATAATCTCTCAATCTCTGTCTTTCTTTACACACACATAACCACATGCACAAATGCGCATACAGCTATATATTTCAAAACTGATAGCCTGAGTTGAAATATTTTGAATAGTTTCTGTCTCCAACCTTTGCCATCTCACTTAATAATTTATTTGTTTAACAGGGAAGTGCCAGCAGCTGCAAGTAGTCCTTATATCTAACAGCACATGTACTACTATAGGACTCGCTGGTTTAAAGAAAGGGGAAGATGCATCCTCAAACACAACCTTATTTAAAGGAGAATACATTGCATTTAAGATAAACATGTTCAGTACCCAGCACTAGAAATCCCACTGTTGGTGCCCTTCATAACTCATGCTGGATTTTAAAACTAAGCACAATTGAATAGGTAGAGCAACGATTAGAAGGAATAGTAACTACATTAGAATTACTGTGTTCTATCATAAAATATATTGTGTAACATATAATTTTAAAGTATAAATATTAACAATATGTTTATAGTGACTCACTAGCAAAATCATAGAATAGTTTGAACTAAAATATGTGGAAACTGGTTGCAAATCAATATAGTTCACTGATGTTATTTGAAGAGATTGTTATATAAATAAACATCATTTAAATTTTTTATATAAATTAATTTTTTAAATATTTTTTCACTTTATCCCAATTGTAGCCTCCTCCCTCATCTCCCTCTAGTCCCACTTTCTTTCTCTCTTTTTCCCCCAACCTCCTCTGCTAGTCCATGCAAAGGGGGAGTCCTCCTTCCTTACTATCTGACCCAATCCATCAGGTTCCATCAGGACTGCCTGCGTCCTCTTCCTCTGTGGCCTGGCAAGGCCACTCTGCCAGTGTGGAAGTGATCAAAGAGCAGGCAGCAGAGTCCATGTCAGAGACAGACCTTGCTCCTCTTCCTTGGGAACCCACATGGAGACCGAGCTGCCTATGGCTACATCTGAGCAGGGTGTCTAAGTCCTCTCCACACATGGTCCTTGGTTGGTGTATCAGTCTCTGTAGGACTCCCTGGGCCTAGATTTGTTGGCTCTGTTGGTCTCCTTCTGGAGCTCCTGGCCCCTCTGGGTCCTTTTATTTCCACATTATTCCATAAGGCTCCCTGCACTCTGCCCAAAGTTTGGCTATGAATCTCAGCATCTGCTTCGATCCCCTGCTGGCTGAAGTGTTTCACTAGCAAATCATAGAATAGTTTAAACTAAAACATGTGGAAACATTAGGTAAGAAAATGGCTGCAAATCAATATATTTCACTGATGTTATTTGAACAGATTATTATGTAAATGAACTGCTTCCAAATTTTAAGAAAAATAATAATTACTATGATTGAAGATAACTCAAAATGCACACTGAACATGGAAATTAAATAATTTTAAATTGTCTACCTCAGCTAGGTGCTCTTCTAATTCTGTTGAGTAACCTCATGCTCATAGTCATTGACCAACATTCTCAACGTTTCTCATCTGGTGAGAAACAGTCATACTTGCACTTGCTGTTCTTCATACATAAACCCTCACAAATGATTGTTCCATTTTCCTGATTGCTCTGCTTCCGAATGTTGGTGCCTTTGTTTTCCTAGAAGCCTTTTCCAGCCCTCAGGTATGTTTAGTAATTTTCTGGCCTGAAACTTTGCATCCAGCTTCTCTACTGGCTTAATGGATATCACTGATTGCTCTAATTTGGCTCACTGACTCTAACACCCACCACCTAAGCACTGTGGACTTTGACAATTCTACCAGGCTCTTTCAGCCATTACAACTCTACAAACTATCTCCTTTCTCAAAGCCTAGCATCTGGTAAAATAAAAGGCTTCCTTAGGAAGGCCTTATTGACCATTTATCTTACTGTAGTTATTTTCTATAATTCACTCTTCCATAGAGCCAAACTTTGATTAGTCTATATGTGTATCATTCTCCACAGATTTAGTCTATGTGACTTAATGAAAATATAGTTTCTAGAAGACTAAATTTATTTATTTCCCACCTACTGAGCCAGAATATAGCAAGCAAATTGAGAATTCATCTCTAGTTCGATCTTTGAATATGATGCAACAGTTATTTCATCCATCAATAACATCAGTTATGTGTTTTATATGAATCTAATACACATGCACACACAAACATATATACACATATATGTATGATTCTTTATTCAATTTGAGATTTAATTTAATTGATAATTAGAAAATATAATATATTAAATTTCTAAATATCAAAACATTTTTTAAAACATCAAATGTATGTAGCAGAGTATTATGGTCCTACTGTAAGTCACACTATAGATTTCTTAAATCAGTAAACAGATATGAAAACTGCTGAATATAAGCATCTTGTAATGATTATATCTTTATCTCTGCCATATCCTCTTACGATAAGTTATTTTTATAATTCAAAATAGAATATATGCTGTTTTTAATTTAGTTTTAAATTCTATGTAGGAAGTACAACAGTTGAATGGATGTCCATGCAATAAAAGTTCTCAACTTTGCTGTAAATCAGTTACTTAAGGAGTTGTGTTTTTTTTTTTTTTTCTAGATGACAATTGTCTGCCTGAGTCCCATCCCAAGGGATTTCCATTCAGCACATTGAGAGTGGGGTCAACCATTGCATTTTTAACAAGCTCCCCAAGGGGTTCTGATTCAACTGTCAATTTCTAAGTGTTTTTAGATACAGAAACAACTTAGAATTTAATTATTGCTTCTTTAGCACAATCCAGAGTTGACTGGCAATCCATGGGTAACTATCAAGGCTTATCAATGTGCGTTAGCTCCACCCCGAACTACGGTCTCAGTGTGCACCCTGATTGACCTACCATCTCACTGTCGGTCACATAAGGAAGCTCCTTACCACAGAGTCCTTGGACCTTTGTTCTCTCTGCTTATGAAGCCCACACCTAACTTATATGATCATGTCACCATCGCCCATTAGTGTCCCCTCTACATGAGCAAAGGCTTTTTTTCACTGGATTCAATTTGCTTGTTGTAAGAAAGTCTTAACTGTTGCACATGACTTCATCTGCAACTAGAATTTCTATTTTTTCCTTCCGATTTTCATTCTTATATACCAAGTCTACAGCACAACAGTTAACATAATATAAATTCCAAACAACACTACTTAGTGTAATCATTCTTGGGAAAGTCACTCATTAGTGTTTATATTTTGTTTTTTAGTTTTCTTCTTAGTTTCATCACATTGGTCATAAAGTCAGTCTAGAAAATAATATATTTGTCCATTGTCTACTCCTAACCCTTGAACATGCTTCTAATTTAGGCTGTAATAACCTCTATCTAATTTCTATAGTAGAAGATAATAATAGCAAATTAAAATATGAATATTGCCTTAGAGTTCTAAATGTGTCTCTTATTTTTTAAGCAAGAAAAGCCCAAACCAGGGATGTTTGAAAACGTGCCCTTCCCAGACCAAATCTGTAGTTGATATTTAAATTAAAGCCAGTCTAGAATTCTTATTCCACTGGTCCCTCCAACTTTTGATTATTGTTTAAAATTTTTAGTAAGCATAGAACCTCTCATAACTCCACTGTAACTGCATGGTAACTATTACACAGGGAAGCATTCTCCTGCATTTCAGACAAATTCCGTTGCTGCTATCTTACCTCCACCCCACCGCAGGCATCTTGCTAGGTCATTGCCAGTCCCGAGAGGCAGAATAGCAACGGGAGGGTGCTTGACCACATTGGCCTTTTCTGTGGAAGTGGGCAGAGAAAAATACCATTCTTAACCCACACAGGCCAATATTAACAAGAAAACAAACAGACTTACATTAAATAAACAATCTCACATAGTACATTTAAGCAGCAAAATGTTGCATTTTGTACATACAATTATAAGTTACACTGTTTTTATGTTGTGGTAACTAAGGTACTAGATCATTTTTCAGGAAGTAACAGATTCTTCATAATCCATGTAGGAGAAAACCCTTTTAAATTTCTTGAGTTAATTTGAAATCATGCCTTGTGTGAATGTGCATGAATATCTGTGTGTGTGTGGGGGGGGTGTATTTGTGTGTGTTGGTTTGTATGTCTTTGTGTGTGTTTGCCTCTGTTGTATCCGTATTAAAATCCTCATAGTGGCAGGTAAATGAAGCAGAGAAGTATGTGTCACCAGGGATATAAGTAGGTTCCTATATGAATTTCTTTCACAACTCCAAGAACAATTTATTTGACTTGGGAACAGTTGAATCTTGAAAGTGAATGAGTTGTTGGTAACATTGTCTACTGCTTCCTATACATTGTATTGCAACACCTCAAAGCAAATGAACAGAGCACTCCTATTGATGCCCTGAGAATGTCACACTTATTTGCTTATTATTTATTTAGTTTTACCTTTATACCAACCACACAGTGCTTTAGGTTCCAAACTATAGATCAGTCACTGATATTATATATATTTTTTATTACTTGAATCATCACATAACTTGGTGGAGTCCCACAAACATATATTTCTTTCCCATTCTCTTCTAAGTTCAAGAAGTCAGTGTGTATGTGTGAATGTGTTTGTGTGTATGTGTGTATATGTGTGTGTATCTGTATGTTCATGTTTATGTGTGTATGGATATGTGTATGTGTGTATGTGTGTATTTGAATGTGTATGTGAAGGCATAGATATATGTGCATATGTGTTTGTATATGTATCTCTGTGTGTGTATGTGCATTCATATGTGTATGTGTGTATATGTGTGTGTATATATGCATAGTTATGTGTGTGAATCAGTTAATGAGATAAGTTATGGACACAAAAGAAATTCTACAAACTTGAGGCACACAATGAGCCAAAACCTCCCACTCTCTTCAATTTAAAATCTTTATAAATGTTTAATCACGTAAGTATTTACTTGGTCATAGTTGTAATTCTTGAATTTTAGTTTTGTTCAGAGAAATGATTTATAAATATTTTATGTCTTTTATTAGAGTTCCAATACTAGAATTTTTACTGACTGTTTTCATAAACTGGTAGTAGACTGGAATTTCTGTATTTATAAGAAAACTTGATTACAAAATGTACTTTCTTTGTGTAGCTGCACATAGGCAATTGGGGAGGCGGGGGAGCCCAGGCTGGGATTGATGACTGGCATTCCCACTATGACATTTTCAATTTGAAATGTTTTCCAGTGCCTAACAAGACAGAATGTTCTGATCTTCATTTCTTTATAAGAAAAAAAAAAAGAATTCTGTCAATTTATATAGACAGAACATAATTTGTTTGAATTAGAACTTATTTTGAAAAGGACTGTACCTAAAAAATTACTCAATTCAGAGAGTACAAATACTTTCAAGTAAATATTTGTTTAAAGTGTATTAGATTCCAAATACCAATTCATTATATCTTTTAAACTATTAATAAGTTCTAGCAAAAGGCACATCAGAAAAGAAAACACAAAAAATTCCAGAATTCATCAACTTCTAGATAGTTCTGGACACAGACAAGAAGATTGATGGGTGGACAGAACAGGAGCAGAAGGTAGTTACTAGTTTCACGCGAGCGTCATTAACCCAGGGCTCCTTACCTATGCAATCCAAAATCCAGCCCACGGTCCCATCTCCTCCACACGCTAACACTCTGAAGTCAGGGACATCGCGGAAAAAGTGTAGCCTGAAAAATAAGTAGTTCAAGTAGTTCATGGCACATACATTTTAGGAGAACATCATTTTTTTCTGAGCTTTTTATGTAATAATTGTATTTTTAACTTAAGAGAATTTTAAATAATCATTGCTATCTTACATATAATTCAAATATATTACTGTAAATATATATTCCATACTGCCTCCTTTAAACATGTTTAAATGTATTTGTTCCAGGTTCTATAGATAATAATATGATGTATTTCTGTAAGCAGCCAAATTAAAAATAGGTAATATTAAATTATAACATTCATTTTGACATTTGCCAGATGTAATCAAAACACATAATTCAGCTAGTATATGCTGCATAATGTCTTTAATAAGTTTTGTTAATCAGCCATTGTGTTGAAATTATTTAGACATGATTACCAATTAGTCAATATGATACATTCAACACTTTTCTGTCTTCATTGCTCATCCTGCAGTTAGGGCTCTAGCTTTCAGAACTTCCTTCTCACTTTCAGTCTGCCAACACAAAAGCCACACTTCACCTTTTCGTTTGACCAGGTGAACAGCACTGACTGCCCTGAGTGCTCTAGTGTAATTGCTGGGTCAGATGTGCAAATGCCCACTGCTGTGCCTGCCACTCCATGCAGCCTGCTCATTAACCCAACCCACCTGACACAAAGTCACAGATGCACCAAGTATACCCAGCTATATGCTGTCCTACCTGCAATCTGGTATGAAATAAAGAGTGGAAGAAGAACAGGAGGTGATCCCACACACCAGCACTGGGAACAACATGGCATGAACAATCCAAGCAATTTTTCTGTACATTGGTCCATTGATATTCATGTATGAATAACCACCTGTAAAGCTCCATTATGCATTGTATATATTTTATTTACTTTAGACTATTATTTGTTAGAAAGGGAGATGGAGGGAGAGAGAGAAAGAGACTGAGAGAGGGAGAAAACCTGTGTTTGTGGACAGCCTTAGAGGCTAGAATAGCTGGGATTACTGTTAGAATGAACAATGTGCTCTGTATTCTGGGAACCAAAGGAGCAGCAGGTACTGGAAAAATGGAACCAACTCTTCATCCCAACTGTGTTCATTGTAAACCCAAATGAAACTGTACTATATTCACATGTTTTTAAATCTTATTTTAAATCTTTTAGCTTAAAACATTTCTGAAAAAAACATCTGTATTACCTGCAGGTGTACAAGATTCTTTACAAATTTCTTTATTTATGAATATCTTATGGATTCTATGTGGAATCATGTTGTTTGGTGGTTGTCACATGAGATATGAGTGGATGGATTCTAACATTAAATAATTTTCTTTTATGACCTGTTAAACTGTGTCATCATTATGGGCTGAAGTGGCCCCGTTAGAAAATTACTTTTTTGGTATGTGTGTATGTTGCGCTCAGCCCCAGTAACATAAATTTTTAAAAAAATTTCTTTTCATTATTATAAAATTACTATTCTAGTTACTATCTGAATCACATTTGTGTGAAAAGGCTATTTTATAGTACAATGTTCTGCTACATTTACTTTAATTGCTCTTAGAGTGATTCTCAGAGTGGAAAGAAAGTGTCGGATGTATTGAAGCCCTTCAACCAGAAGTACATTTGAATATTATAACATGGTTTCCATGAGAATAAACACCATTTTGGTTCTCTCTCTCTCTCTCTCTCTCTCTCTCTCTCTCTCTCTCTCTCTCTCTCTCTGTGTGTGTGTGTGTGTGTGTGTGTGTGTGTGTGTGTGTGTGAGGGACAGAGAGAGAGAGACCTTCTTCATGAACAGTACAATCCAAACCTTGATAATCTCTTCAATTTAGAGTCTGCTAATGTTACTTAGTAGAAATTTTACATATTACGTGTGATATTTTTGATTTAAGCTAAATGCCTTTAAATGGCTTTTTTCAAAGCTAAACAAACAGTATACAACTATATTAGAAAGTGTGTAAAATTTAACTGAACCTATCTTCTGGTAATGAAATCTATGGATATTTAACCTGAAAGTTTCATTCATTTTCTCTGGTATCATGACGTGCATTTTAACCATCTGCGTGTAAACTGCAGATATTTCCTTCCATTCTTGCACCACCTGATACACTTGTGTTATCTACATGTGATAAATGCCTGTGTGCCAATCTCCCACTATAGCAGAGCATCCCTAACAACCTGCATATTCTCCTGTCCATCTCCTCCTGCACACAGATTAGCACATGTGAATAATAGGATGCCATGTGAATGCTTTATTCAGAATTCTGCACCATCTAGATCTATATCTTTCTATGCACATCTGTTAAACTTTTTTATATGTACTGCAGAGTGAATTTCCAATTATGTGAATATGCTTTTCAAATCCATTTCAATAGGCACTTGGGCTGCTAGAGTCATGTTGGTACAAAAATGCTTTTCATATGTGCTTCCTATTATTATAAGCAGTGTTGACTTGGTGAATATAATAGTTTGTGACACTAAAAGAAAAGGCAATTGATTTCTGAAAGACATCACACAAAATCAAAGAAATGTATCCATCCACTATGTCTATTCTCTCCAATAATTTGTATCTTTATTTTTCACTTTAAAAAATTTGTCAACATTCTATTTCTTTGATTCTTGTGGATTGATAAAATTTCTTAATTGTCTTGATTTTAGTCACTTAGTTTGCATTTTTTCAGAAATCATTTATGCTTTAAACATTCTTTTTAAACTCAGAAACTTTTGGTATGGAATATAAATTTAATTACAATGTATTCAAATTTAAAAACCTCTTGATTGATAGGACTTGTGTAAGTGAAGTTTCCCTACTTGAGACTGAAAAAAAAAAAGGAATTCACACATTGTGCTCCTAAAATTTCATTAGCGCTGTTTAGGAACCCCCACTCAGATGTAGCCCATGGTAGCCCGGTTTCCAACTGACGACCCTAGTAAGGGGAACAGGGACTGTTTCAGTCATGAACTCGATGGCTGGCTCTTTGACCCTACCCCATACACGCCAGGGAGTAACAGCCTGGCTAGATCCCAGAAGAGGACATTGCAGCCAGCCCTGAGGAGACAAGATGATCTGGGGTCGGATGGAAGGGGAGGAGGTCCTCCCCTGTTGGTGGACTTGAAGGGGGCAGGGAGGAGATGAGGGAGGGATGGGGAGACTGGGAGGGAGTGAGGGAGGGGGCTACGCCTGGGATGCAAAGTACCTAACCTGTGATTGATATAAAAATAAATAAATTACATTAAAAAATAAATAAATAAAATTATGTCTGCTGATTCTAATGTTACTGGTTGCACAAAAAATCTTACTTATTACACATTGAAGAACAGTTATATTACTATTTTGCCTATACTTTGCTTGTTTATTTACTTAGATTTTTGTACATATAGTTGTGCTACATGCTAATTAAAATAGCATTAACAATTTTAATTTTATAATACGTCTGTTTCTCCCTTTTATTTTCCTTGCTAGAATTATAATATTTAGTCAAATGTAAGTATTCATATAGACTAAACTTAATTTGTTCTTTGTCTTAAATGGAATAATTCTAGCACATATTCAATGATATTTGTTACATGTTTTCTTTTTCAGTTTCCTATTTGGTCAGCCTACTCCAGAAGGTCAAAGTTAGTCTGCTTCTGTAACAGTGTTCTTACTGTGAACAAGTGTTCTTTGGATATGCTAACATAATTTCTCCAGTTGAATAGTTAGTATGAAAATGTACATTCACAGATGCTTGTATTATAAACATTCTTGTAATACTTTCCTTCATTCCCCTGGCAACTGTGTACTTACAAGTCTATATAGAATAATATTTGGTTTGCTAACTCCTGCAACTACATTAAGGGTCAAAATAGACCTAATTTTCACCTCCTTATTAATTAAAAGTTTTATTAGATTTATATTGGTAAATTAAATGGAAGTCTTAGGATACACAATAATTTCTTTCACTTTTGAAAATGTATATAATTTTGTAAGTTTCCCAGATCTGGTAACATTTGGATAAAAACATTAATTTCTGGTGGTTCCTTTTAAATAAAGTGTTCAGCATAATGCTTAAACTCCTTTAGCAATTATTGAAATATTATTAAAGATTAAAAATATTATTGAAGATGTGCTTTGTAATTCTTTCCAACTTAGCCTTTTCCAGTAACAATTCTGTAGCAGGTCATGGCCCCCGTGTACGTTTCTGAACAATTTGGCATTGGAGGCTGAGGGGCTTCAGAGCATGCCAGCAGAGGCAGACTGCCATGATGTTCTAATCATCCAAACTCACCACGTTTCTTCTAGGCCACGGTGCTTTGTCATCTGTAATTCAGGCTTGTTCTCCTAATATTGTCATCATTCGTTCTTCTGCAGTGTCCTACCTCCAAACATAAATCCCATGTAACTGTCAGGCTAGCTTACCCTCTGTAAATGTGCACTAAATGGATTCAAAAGTTGGCCTTTAACTCAATTTCTTAATCCACTCAGTCCATGTACTTTTCCTTTGGGATTCATTCATTCCTCATTCCACTCATTCAATGAAGAGGAAGCTAGGAAAATCCTGTAATCATTATGAGTGCAAGCCTCCTTATCATTAAAGTGGGATTACCACCTCCTGCCTTCCTGGGCTCTTTACATGCACATAAATAAAAAGATTATGCTGTATACTATCAATAAGTTTAATTCTCTGTGTGTGTGTCTGTGTGTGTGCATGCATGTGCATGTGTTTATTTGTAGGTTGTAGGTAAGGAAATAATCCTGTATCTCTTGAACTCTCTCATCCACTATGTTTGGGTAAGGAATGACAAAGGCAATTTTCTAAAATTCAAAGCTCAACTGAGCAGAGAATTCTGTCTGAAGTCAGAAACAGCCTCCAGTGGACACCTGGAAAACATGCTTGTAGCAATCAGAAAAGAAGGTAGAGCTTCAATAATGCGTCCATCCAAAAGCTCTGTCAAGCGCCAAGGTGCAAAGTCTCACATGTTTTCATCCAAGACAGCACACATGAACATTGACTCCCTGTTCCTCTGACTAGTGATGAGGGATGAGGGAATAAAGAGGTTCTAGAAGAATGCCTCTGTGGAAAGTTTAGGAGGCTGTGCTTCACATTCTATCTGTCTATCACTTAAAAATATTTATCTGAAAGATCAACAGGTATAATCAATTTACAAGGAAATTATCTTGTTATCTAATGCATATTTTTAAGTTAAAACTTCAAATAGATGTTTTAGTTATCCTTTAACTAATATTGCTATCATTACTTTAACAATAATTATTATTTAATTATTGAACACAGCATCAGTGTGTTCCCTAGGGAACTGATCTGCACTTGTTACATTTGAGGAGACCTTATGCTAATAACTGTGCTCAGGAGCTTCATTCCAGATATTCACCAGCCATCACTAAGGCAAGCCCTGAATGCCAGTTATTAAGAGGACTGCATTTAGAGGTCTGCTGTGTAACTCTCTTCCTATAGTTATTAACATGGCACAGTAAGTTTGAGACACCCTTGGGAAGACAGATGGCTGAAGTTCTCGACTCACCAAACGTCTCTGGTGAGATAGGCACACTCTCAGGAGCTTACATTCACTTTAATTAAGTTTTGAGATTGAGTAGAAGCGAAAGTCAAAAACCTCACTTCTCTACAACAGCGTTTTAAAAACATACATGGAGAACATCTTAAGTAAGAAAAAGACTTCCCGTTGCCACACTATAATTTTAGGCACACGATAGCCAGATTTCTTAAGAAATCAGGCATTTATTTTGATTCTGAGGTTAATATTTATTATTCAGATACCATCGGACATTGGTGTTATACCCAATGTTCATTTATTAGCCTGAACTAGACTGAACATATAGAGGGAATATTTGGTTGTTATCAAGCAGGATATGTATTAACATTACAAAATAATATCCTGTTACACTAAGATGGGATCAAAGATTTTGACAGCACTAATGCTCAGCTTATTACATATGCTTCCTTCTCTGCACTAAAGCGCTGTCTGACTGAGGGATCACAGACAGGGCTATCTGTCACCAGCTGCCTTGGTTTTTCTCCTCGCTTGTAGAAAATAGAGTAACTTCAGAAGTTTGCCTCAGGAAAGTTATCAGTTCTGATTTCAGCATTTCATGCTATAAGTAACATGCTTCTCTCCTATTACTGTGTTCATATTTTTATTGAAATCACAACTTTGAATAGTTTCATAGATGCCTCAGGAGTCAGAGTGGATTTCTAGGTCCTGATATTATCGTTTTGCAACTGCATTTATAGCGCACAAAAATTAGTTTTATTTTGTCGGTAGGATCTTACTGTTGCTATGAATGGCCTGTAACTCACTATGTGACTAGGCTAGACTTTAATTTGTGATGAGTTTCCTATTTACCCCCAGTACTGTGGTCCTAGGTATCCGCCAGCACGCTAAGCCAGAAAGCCACCTCAACTAGTGCCAATCTCGTGTCCTTGCGTCCTCTGGGCTTCTGCAAACACCCTCCCTTCACATTGCTACTGAAGCTTCAGTGTCTACAAAACTGTGTTCAAGAAGTATTGAAGTCTCCTATATTTTCATTCTATGATTTGTGCAACAAAGTGGTGCTACAGAAGGAGGGGTTATTCATTTAAACACTTTCCTTTAGACCTTGTATAGATCTGCTTCAAACTCAGGACTTGCCAACCTACTGTAACCCTCATGCAGTAGCTTCTACTAAGAGAAAAGGTAATTATAAGTGTGTTGTCCTTTTCAAAACATCCCCAATTTGATGTGATAATGTGTTATAAAATACCACCATTTTTAACAAACCCGTTTAGACTTCTTTGCTATTGCATGGAAATTTAAGCCACATGGGGGTACATTCCATCACAACAAAAAATATAGTTGTACATAATAATCTGAACTCATATCTGTGGCCTTAGGGTACAAGTTAATGTTCTTATTATCACAACCAGATCTCACTTCAAGGAGTTGAGAAAATGTTCTGGTAAAACATTAAAAATGGAAACCTTAAGCTCATTATTTCATGATATCTCAAAAACATTGCTTACACAGTGTAAGTTTTGGAAGTGGAGGGGAAAACAGAGAGAAGACTAAAGGATAAAGTGAGAAAATACATGTGAGCTTGTGATAACGCTTCTGAAGCTCTGATGCTCTCATTAAGTATTCGTGTCCCTGGTGTCAAAAGTACAAGAAACAAGTCGTCAGTAAACAATGCATTCTGTTAAACGGTCTTCTTGACAAGTGTGCATGATTTTTGGAAAATGTTGTTAAAGGGGTATGAAACTTCTTTCAAGTCATTTTCAGTGATTAAGAAAAAATAATGTTTAATTAAGACATTTTATCTTATCTAAAACAGTAAGTTCATTGATACATTAAAGTAACTTCAGAAACTTCTTTTGTTAAAACACATATTTTTATAAGAGCTGGGAAGCACTCATGTTTGCATCCACTAATCTCGTCCCCTGAATTCAGGCCTTCTTGGCTGTACCACAGCACTTTATCTGCTGAGCCATCTCCCCAGCCTAGAAATGGTCACTTTCAAATGATACTTGAAATAGTTAAAAATATAACTTTATATTAAGGAGCAAGTAACTGGTAGTAAACAAAGATTCCAGATGATTTTTTATTTGTACTATGATTTTGTTTAGCTTTGTTTTCTGAAAAAAATAAAACAAGGCAATTCAGATCAACAAACTCAGATAAGAAAAGAGAACAGCTTAACTGATCCGGAAAGATAAGGGCATCTGCGATATTTTAATAGTTTGTTGTATGTGCATTTGAAAGGAAAGATTCCCATTTCCCTCTTCACTTCTTCTCTGAATGATCATCAGCTGGGCACTTGTATTTGGGGGTGGAGAAGGATAAAGTTTCTTGTGCTTCAAGAGGTCCCCTTTATACTTTGGAACTATCTCTAAACATGAAAGCAAAGGGGAAGGGTGAAAGCCCTTTGCTAGGCAAACCTGACTGTAGGTCTCAGCAGAATGAGTGCCCAGCACCGGCCTAGACTCTTAAGGTGTTGCTGAGGATTCTGGCCTGTGATACCTGTGCTGGAGATGGTTTGATAGCTTAGTACTGTCACATGAGTAAACTCAGTCACCAGGGTTCTACCTCTGCTTCCAGGACCTAACCCCCCTGCCTGTCTGCAGTGCTGGGGTCTTCGAATATTGCAGGGGCTTCTGTAGAGCAGAGATGCCCAGGGAAGCTTTCATTTTCCAAGCAGGAACATAACTCTGGTTTAATTGGGTTTAAGGCAAATGCAGATTTACAAAAGCAATCTCTGCTTTGGTATTTAGCTCAAGAAAGTGTTCTTTTGTGGTTACAGTATAAATAAATAAACAAATACTAAAGAAAAAAAGAAAAGAGTTCCAAAAGACTTACAAAACAATCCTCCCAGATTTTTCAATAAATGGCCTTAAAAGAATTCATCTTAATGTTTCCAATTAAAAACCCCAGATATATAATTGTTTCCAAAGTTAACAATTTCTAATCCTAACCTGTAACAACAGAATGGTGAACCCATTCAGGTCAGTTCGGTAAATCTGGACAAATTCAGTTTCATATCAATGTTTTTATGATTAATTAATAGGTCAAATTTTTATTCTATAGCTATCAGATTTTTGTGGAATTAACATAGAATGTGATATAAGAAAGCATTTTGAAAAGAAATAAATTTAGATTGTCTTCGAAAAAAATACAAACTTACTTTGCTAAGCTCAGTTAATAAAAACTGCATATAAATTGCCTAAAAAGAAAGTTATTGAAACTTATTATGGATTTTCCATGCCATGTTTAGTGCTGCACATATGCAAGGAAGTTTATAGTTGTATAATAGAAGCTCCCTCCCCACCAAAGGTACTAATGAGTATTTACACACTATTTGTTTACAAACAAATATGAAATCCATATATTGTCAATCAGAAAGTGACTCTAAAAACATAAAACATCTGCACCCATTCATCTGTCTAAAATACATTTATGGATCATGAAAATGTGATGGAAACTGAGCTAGTTTCACAAGATGTAATTCTTGTCTTCAAATAGTTTATGGACTTGCAAAAGGAAGACAAAGTTCCAAATAACCTCAAGCTCTTTCTTTCTTTCTTTTTTCTTTTTCTTTTCTTTTTTTAGAGAATAGTTAAGGCACATTATGTGGAGAAGAAACATATCTTACTAAAAGCAAATATATTAGAATTGAGAATTACAGTTTGTGCAAAATTTATTTAGTAAACTGAGGAGCTATGCAGAGAAATAATTAACAGGTTCCTGGGTGAAGACAGAGGGTATAGGGTGAAAGACTAAAATAAATATTAAAGAAGGGACAGGGGAAACAAAGATTCTCAGAGAATGTCTGAGTGAAATATCTGGAAATTCTGAAATGATAACTACAGTGTCAGAAGAAAATGACTGAAATGGTGGTGCACGTTCATGCACAAGCAGTTTACGAAGCCTGATGATGACTCACTTACTTAGGTGGACAGATTACTGCTTCTTTCAGATGAGTGAAACTGTGGTTACACTTCCATAAAGTCACAGCATCTAAAATTCTACACAAACTGCACATTAGTAACAACAATGTCTTAAGATCACCTGCTCTACCAAAATCTGATTTCAGTTCATCACCATAGAAACAAATATCAGCAATGTAAAAATTACTGAATTTATGAGATAATACTGTACATATCCAGTGATTTACCTACATGTAAATGAATTTCCAAACTTTATGGATTTAAATAATTAGATAATATAAATTTCTATTCAAATCATTAAATAGAAAATGTCATTGCTTGATTATTTTGAAGTTCTTTATCTTTGTTCATTGATACCAAACTATTTAAAGCCCACTCTCACTCCACTTAACAACAAACAGAAAAAAAAAAACTTTGAATATAAAAGCCATATTCAATTCACAGGAAAATTCTTGATTCCCAGAATAATATAAAAAGGGAATTTCTTCCTTTGTTTTGTGATTATGATATAATTACAAAATTTTCCCCATTCCCTTTCCTCCCTTAAGAACTTCCCATATATTCCTCATCCTTCTGTCTAAAATTAATGGAATATATATATATATGTGTGTGTGTGTGTGTGTGCGTGTTCCTAAATATAACCTGACTAGTTTGTCTGATTTACCTGTACACAGGTTTTCCTGTATTTGGAATCGAGTAACCTCGTCCCCGGGGAAGGCCTCTCCCACTCTCAGCACTCCTTAGTTAATTCTAAGCAGAGCTGAGGCACTGTGTTCTTTCCCAGCCTTTTCAGCGTATCTATCGTTCTTGTTATAGTTCAGCTCATGTTTGGGCAGTCATGTTGTGAGGTTCTATGGGTGTGTCTTCTGAGATGAACAGAAGACATACTCTTGCAGCAATCTCCCTGATATTCCGGTTCTGACAATCCTTTGCCCCCTCTTCCACGATGTTAGGGGAGACTTTCTTTAATTTAAATTTTCTTTTGGCAGAAAATTAACTGTTAAGTTTTGCAGTACATGTTAATACTTCTTACAGAGCTTGAAGTGAGAAATGTTTGTCATAGCCTCCTTTGTTGGAATTTTGGTCTCAAGTTCACAGTGCTATTAGGGAACGTTGAAGAACTCTTGGAAGATGGAGCCTTGCCCACTGAAGTACATCACTTGGGGAAGAATTTGAGAGTTTATAACCTCACCCCATTTCCAACTCACTCTGCTACTTTTCTCACTTAAAGATGTGATCTCTCAGCTTCAAGTTCCTTTGCTTCCTGCACAACAATAACAAACTCTCCCTCTGAAAATGCAAGCTTAAATTACTCTTTCTTCTTGGATTTGCCTTTGGTCACGGTATTTTATGATGAGAATATAAAATCGAGAATGCAATTTTTTAAAATGCATATTCCTGTAAAATGTGTGTATGTATACATATGTGTACAATATTAATGTTTAAATACTTAATCATGTAAATTTGTCTGTCAGAATACTTTATTTTAGACTGTTTTTGAAATCTGGATAAATTGCTATCCGAATGGCTTAACTGTCAAGCTAATAAACATTCAGATTGTTCAACACCTGTTGTCCTGAGTCATTTGATGAACAACATATCTGAAATCTGTAAGACCTCAAGTGAAGAAATTCATGTGTAATGCAAACATGTTAATGATATCATTATAACATCTATTCCTGGTTTTCTTACTTTATTAATCTGTAAACCTTTAGGTCGGATACAAACAATTGAAACTAAATGAAGTTCCTCCAGTACCCAAGACAAAGACAGGGATGTGCCTATCCGTGTAATTGTAGAGGAGTTTCAGCTCTGCCTGTGTTATGTTTTATAGTCACCCCTGTGAAGAAGTGAGGTGAATATGTCACACTGCCATTAGGGAGTTCCAGGTTTCTGCATGCTTGGGGCAGTTGTAGCAGAGATGGGTGGATTTTGATCAGAACTCTGCGAGCTTTGTGAACCATTTTGTGACTTGACAGAATCGCCTCTGACATGATGCTTTAACAGAGACCCATGTAAGAGTTCGTAATATCTGATGTTTGTTACATAAAATGATATTTTAAATTAAGAAATGACAAAATGTGTATAATCTGTTACATAAGTGGCAAGTTGTTAATAGGAAAATATCTCAAGGTTTCACTTACAGAAGCATGTCAGATATTTGAAAATATGAGTTTATAGACTGTTAGGTTATATTTTTAAATATTTGTTTTATATTAAGTCCTAGTATATAAAACAAAAATCTCCAAGATCTATTTCTCTAAATAAATAATATTCTTATTTATGGTGAGAATTGTAAAATAGAATTTCCCTATTTAAGAATAGTATAATTTTCTCCCTTGAAGGACATCTAGGTTGTTTCCAGATTCTAGATATTATGAATAGAGCTCCTATGAACATGGTTGAGTAAATGACCTTGTTGTGTACTTGAGCACCTTTTGGATATATGCCTAGGAGTGGTATAGCTGGAACTTGAGGTAGCACTATTTTTATAGTCTGAGAAAGCACCAGATTGATTCCCAAAGTGGTTGTACAAGTTTACATTCCCACCAGCAGTGGAGGAGGGTTCCCCTTTCTCCACATCCTCTGCAGCATGTGTTCTCACTTCAGTTTTTGATCTTAGCCATTCTGATGGGTGTTAGGTGGAATCTCAGGGTCATTTTATTTACATTTCCCTGATGACTAAGGACAGTGAGTATTTCTTTAAATGTTTCTCTGCCATTCGATGTTCCTGTACTGAGAACTCTGTGTAGTTCTGTAAGCCATTTTTAATTGGATTACTTGTTTTGTGGTGTTTAATTTACTGAGTTCTTTATATATTCTCGATATTAGTCCTCTGTCAAATATAAGTTTGGTGAAGATCCTTTCCCAATCTGTAGGCTGTCATTTTGTTCTGATGACAGTGTCTTATTTCAATTCATTAAACACATTTTAATTAAATTTTAATGGTGGTCTGTTAATAAGCCATTTGTGCCTTTTTGTATTTTAGAGTCATAAGACAATACACCGTTTCACACACACACACACACACACACACACACACACAAATTTGAGAAACATTTGATGTAAGTAAAAGTAGCCAGTGAGGAGTAAATAGGATGAGTCATAGATGTTTATTTTAAGAATGTAGAAGAAAGATAACTGTATTCTATGAAGGCCAGAGAGCAGCATTCACCCTATAACCCATTTTTAAACCAACTAATATATTTCTTAGTAATCTTCTATTAAGTTAATCATATTCATCATCAGAAAAGAGTCTAGTCATATAAAACACTCAAACAACATATGCCTCAAGAATGAAAATCAGAACCAGAGAGAAAATTCTTGAAGAACACACACAAGCACACACACACACACACACACACACACACACACACACACACACATGTTAATCTATTGGGAAGGAAATAGACCAGGAAAGTGATTCAGTTGAAGTTCATAAATCACAAGTGATATTAGATTAACTGAGAGATTCTACAGATTGGAAAAGCAATGTGCTGAAAGAGGAAAGCTGCAAAGGGACTGAAAATTAAGAAGGACAGCTTAGCTAGAACCAGGGGTAGAAGGAGACACAGTCATCTGTAGAGCAGAGAAATAAAGAGCCAGGGGCAGCACAACGCACTCACAGCTTCCTTTGGGATAAAGCAGAGGAAGTGTTTCATGCATAAGTGCAGGCTTGCACCTGGGACACTGCGTGGACATGGTTATGAATATTCTAACTCATAAAACACCCTGATGAAACAGGAGACTAATGAGCAGCTTTTGGAAAAGCTATTTGATTTAAATCTATAAAAGATATGTTTTGTTCCTGCTTCATCTATTTTTTAAAGTATCTCTAGGAAAGGAAGAGTAAAGTTTTGTAAAAAGATTAAACATCAAAATTAAAAGTGTATCAAAGCATGGAGAAAGTGACCAGAGGGAAACAGAGACTGCAGTGATGAGGGCTATGAACATGAGGTTGCCATAATGAAGCCAGCATTCCGCGAAACTAATCACTATTAACACTTTAGCAATGTCTAAGTGGTAAAGAAAGAATATCTCAATGGTCTAGCATTAAAGATAAAAAGTATGCCTGGAATGCAAAGTACCTAAGCTGTGATTGATATAAAAATAAATAAATTACATTTTAAAAAAGATAGAAAGTATAAAATATAAGGATTCATTAAGCATAGGATTAGTTATTATAAAAGAAACAGACTGGCTAGATCCCAGGGGAGGACATTGCAGCCAGCCCTGAGGAGACAGGATAAGCTGGGATTGGATGGAAGGGAAGGAGGTCCTCCCCTGTTGGTGGACTTGGAGGGGGTAGGGAGGAGGGAGATGAGGGAGGAAGTGGGAGGGTAGGAGGGATGAGGGAGGGGGATTCAAAGTACCTAACCTGTGATTGATATAAAAATTAAATAAATTAAAAAAAAAGAAACATATACGTGGGGAAAAAGAGAAAACTATACACTGAAATCACAAAGAACAAATCTGAACAATTCTTAATGAGTACATTAATATCTATGAGATGGTACATTTAAATAAACAAAAATAAGAGGAGTAAAGGTAATTGAGGAAAGGAAAGAATTCACGTTTCGTGGAAGCAGAGAAAAGGTTAGTAGTGTACATGAAAAAATGTCCATGTTTGAAACCTCTTTAGTTTGGTCCTTATTTGGCTGGGAAATAAGACTGATAACAGTTTGATAGGTTTATCAAACAAATATGATCTGCACTATCTGTGCAAAAACAGCAGGCATTTGACCATAGGCTGCACTCATGGGGTTTTCCTTTTGTACTTGAGTCTTTGGGAAAAGGACACCACCATCAACAAGGTCTGTTCCCTCGCAGTAATGTAGTAGCTTATGGAATTAAAAGATGCTTATTTTGTAACAATTGAAAAACAGTGATTGGAAGGTGACTGTCATTCTGCCCTATCTGTGACACACACAGGCAGGAAAGGGTTTCTGCCTCAGTGCTTCCCTGAGCTGCCCGCAGTGGAAGCTTAGAAGACATTCAAAGGACAGCACACACTACTTAAAGTCAGCCATGTGGCTTCAATGCCCCCCGCTTAGCCATCTGCCCTTTGTTTGTGGTGATTTTGTGACAGGGTCTTGCTACATAGCCCTCACCAGCCTGAAACTCACTACAAATACCAGGTTGGCTTCAAACTTGCAATAATCCTTTTGCCCTGCCTCTTGAGTACTGACTGCACGCTTTCTGATATCTACTGGGAAATCATTTCCAAGTCTCTCGGCCTCCAGCAGAGTTTATAAGTTTGAAAACAAGCTTAACAACCAAAGACAAGCCAATACCACAAGTTGCAATGATATTTTTACTGACTTGGCAGCTGAAACCACCACTTTGATAACTCAGAAATATGGATAAAAATAGATGGGGCATTTTCTGTTGTTATTAGTTCTGATTTGCCCAGGTCATGAGGTGTGCTGCTCTACAGCTAGGATGGGAAAAGGCACCTTCACCTAGTTAGAATAGCTCTTCCCAAGGAACTGGACAGCAAAAGTTGAGAGAATGAGGAAAGAAAAAACCTTATTCACTGCCGGCGGGACAGCAAAACAATACAGCCGCTACGCAAATCAGTTTGGGAGCTCACTCAATATAAATGTATCTTAAATGCATATCTTAAATATTCATAAGGTCATTTGCTTAATATTAGGTCACAAACAAAATCAGAAAGGAAAACAGTACGTGTTTGCATGTACACGTGTTTGCATGTACATGTATGTATGAGTGCACACATGCATGTGTGTGGGTGTGTAACTGTGGGTAAGATCTAAAACTTGAGAGCTAAAACCTGAAGAAGATGAAGGACAGAATATAGGCAAAGGGACACAGGACTGTTGACAGACCATATGAAAGTAATCTATTTGCTGGTTTCAATGCTGTCCATGTCCCCTGCAGCACAGGGTGCGTTTGTAAATTCATCTTTCTGCGTACTGAAGTAGTAAGCAGCATATTTTGCATTAAAAATTATCCAATAAGTGTTCATCCCTTGACCAAATGATTGTGAAAGCTGGGATTCCTTTAATTCCACTAGTAGCACAATAGAATGTAACATGACTATGGCTTAATACACTTGTTTCATTGACCAATTTGATAAAAAGTGATTTACTATTTATTTTTGAGATTATAATATAATCACATCATCTGTTCTTTTCCTTTACCCCCTCCAAACCATCCCAAAAAAGTCGTGGGAGGAGTATTTTATTTTATTTCTTTTTACTTTTTAAAAATTATTATTAAACATTATTCACTTTGTATTCCCCCTAAGCCCCTCTCTCTTCCCCTCCCAATAGCACCTTCTCCCCCCCTCTCCACACATGCCCCTCCCCAAGTCCACTGATAGGGGAGGACTTCCTTTCCTTCCCTTTGCTCCTAGTCTATCAGCTCTCATCAGGAGTGCTTGTATTGTCTTCCTCTGTGACCTGGTAAGGCTGCTCCCCCATCAGGGTGAGGTGATCAAAGAGCAGGTCAATCAGTTCATGTCAGAGACAGTCCCTCTTCCCATTATTATGGAACCCACTTGGATACTGAACTGCTATGGGCTACATCTGTGCAGGGGTTCTAGGTTTTCTCCATGCATGGTACTTGGTTGGAGTATCAGTCACAGAAAAGACCCCTGTGCTCAGATTTTTTGGTTCTGTGCTCTCCTTGTGGAGTTCCTGTCCTCTCCCTATCTTACTATTTCCCACATCTTTCATAAGATTCCATGCATTCTGCCCAGCATTTGGCCATAAGTCTCAGCATCTGCTTTGATAGTCTGCAGAGCAGAGCCTTTCAGGGCCCCCCTGTGACAGGCTCCTAGCTTTTTTCATGTTTTCTTCTTCTGATGTCAATCTGCTTTGCCTTTCTGGCTAGGGATTGAGCATTTTAGCCAGAGTCCTCCCTCTTCATTAGTTTCTTTAGGTGTACAGATTTTAGTAGGTTTATCCTATTTTATATGTCTATATGAGTGAGTATATACCAAGTGTGTCTTTCTGCTTCTGAGATAGCTCACTCAGAATGATCCTTTCCATTTCCCACCATTTACCTGCAAATTTCATGATGTCCTTGTTTTTTATTGCTGAGTAATATTCCATTGTGTAGATATACCACAATTTCTATATACATTCCTCAGTTGAGGGGCATCTGGATTCTTTCCAGCTTCTGGCTATTACAAATAAAGCTGCTACAAACATGGTTGAGCAAATGTCCATACTGTGTACTTGAACCTCTTTTGGATATATGCCTAGGAGTGGTATAGCTGGATCTTGAGGAAGTGCTATTCCTAGTTGTCTGAGGAAGCTCCAGATTGATTTCCAGAGTGGTTGTACAAGTTTACATTTCCACCAGCAGTGGAGGAGGGTTCCCCATTCTCCACAACCTCTCCAGCATGTGTTATCACTTGAGTTTTTATTTTGGCCATTCTGATGGGTGTAAGGTGAAATCTCAGGGTCATTGTGATTTGCATTTCCCTGATGGCTAGTGATGTTGAGCATTTCTTTAAGAGTTACTCTGCCATTCGATATTCCTCTATCAAGAGTTCTCTGTTTAGCTCTGTTCCCCATGTTTTAATTGGATTACTTGATTTATTGCTTTTCAAATTCTGTAGTTCTTTTTATATACTGGATATTAGCCCTCTGTCAGATAAAGGGTTGGTGAAGATTCTTTCACCAACTGTTATTTTGTTTTGATGACAGTGTCCTTCGCTTTACAGAAGCATTTCAGTTTCATGAGGTCCCATTTATTGCTTGTTGTTCCTAGAGCCTGTGCTATTGGTGTTCTGTTCAGGAAGTTATCCCCTGTACCAATGAGTTCAAGGCTCTTCACCACTTTTTCTTCTAACTCATTTAATGTGTCTGGTTCTCTGTTGAGGTCTTTGAGCCACTTGGACTTTAGTTTTGTACAGGGTGATAAATATGGATCTATTTTCATTTTTCTGCATATAGACATTCAGTTGGTCCAGAACCATTTGTTGAAGATGCTATCTTTTTTCCATCCAATGGTTTTGCCATCTTTCTCAAAAATCAGGTGTCCATAGTGCATAGGTTTATTTCTGGGTCTTCTATTTGGTTGCATTGATCCACCATTCTGTTTCTATGTCAGTACCATGCAGTTTTTATTACTGTTGCTCTATAGTACAGCTTGAGATCAGGGATGAATATACCTCCAGAAGATCTTTTATTGTAGAGGATTGTTTTAGAAATTCTGGGTTTCTTGTTATTCCATACAAAGTTGAGATTTTTTTTCAAGGTCTGTAAAGAATTGTGTTGGTAATTTGGTGGGAATTGCATTGAATCTGTAGATTGTTTTTGATAAGATGGCCATTTTTACTATGTTAATCTTGCCAAGCCATGAGCATGGGAGATCTTTCCATCTTCTGACATCTTCTTGTAATTCTTTCTTCAGAGACTGGAAATTTTTTCCATACAAGTCTTTGACTTCCTTGGATAGGGTCACACCAAGGTACTTTATGTCTTTTGTGGCAATTGTGAAGGGTATTGTTTCACTAATTTCTTTCTCAGCCCTTTTGTCGTTTATATACAGGAAGGCTACTTATTTTTTTTTTAGTTAATTTTGCATCCGTCCACTTTGCTGAAGGTGTTTATCAGCTGTAGGAATTCCCTGGTAGAATTTCTGGGATCACTCAGGTATACTATCATATCGTATGCAAATAGTGATACTTTGACCTCTTCCTTTTCGATTTGTATCCCTTTGATCTCCTTCGTCTTATTGCTCTAGCAAGAACTTCCAGAACTATATTGAAGAGATATGGAGAGTGTGAGCAGCCTTGACTTGGCCCTGATTTCAGTGGGATTGATTTAAGTTTCTCTCTGTTTAGTTTGATGTTGGCTATAGGCTTACTGTATATTGCCTTTATTATGTTTAGGTATGTGCCTTGTATCCTTGATCTCTCCAAGACTTCAAACATGAATGGATGTTGGATTTTGTCAAATGCTTTTTAAGCATCTAAGGAGATTATCAAGTGTGTTTTTTTCTTTCAGTTTGTTAATATGGAGGATCACATTGATGGATTTCCGTATATTGAACCACCCCTGCATACCTAGGATGAAGCCTACTTGGTCATAGTGGATGATATCTTTGATGTGTTCTTGGATTTGGTTTGCAAGTATTTTGTTGAGTATTATTGCATCAATGTTCATAAGAGAGATAGGTCTGAAGTTCTTTTTCTTTGTTGGGTCTTTGTGAGGTTTAGGTACCAAGGTGACTGTCGCTTCATAGAATGAATTTGGTAGTGTTCCTTCTGTTTCTATTTTGTGGAATAGTTTGAAGAGAACTGGAGTTAGCTTTTCTTTGAAGTTCTGGTAGAATTCTGCACTGAAACCATCTGGTCCTGGGCTTTTTTTTTTGGATGGGAGACTTTTGATGACCGCTTCTATTTCCTTAGGAGATATAGGACCATTTAATTGATTTACCTGGTCTTGATTCAGCTTTGGTAAGTGGAATCGATCAAGACAATTGTCCATTTCATTTAGATTTTCAAATTTTGTGGCATATAGACTTTTGAAATAAGTCCTAATGATTGTTTGGATTTCCCCAGTGTCTGCTGTTATGTCCTCCTTTTCATTTCTAATTTTGTTAATTTGGATGGTGTCTCTTCAGGTTGGCTAAAGGTTTGTCTATCTTGTTGATTTTCTCAAAAAAAACAGCTCTTTGTTTCATTGATTCTTTGAATTGTTTTATTTGTTTCTAATTTGTTGATTTCAGCCCTGAGTTTGATTATTTCCAGCCATCTACTCCTTTTTGGTGAGTCTGTTTCTTTTTTTTTTCTAGGGCTTTTAGTTGAGCCACTAAGTTGCTTGAATGAGAAGTCTCAAATTTCTTCTTGAAGGCACTTAGTGCAATGAACTTTCCTCTTAGCATTGCTGTCATTGTGTCCCATAAGTTTGGGTATGTTGTGTCTTCATTTTCATTGAATTCTATGAAGTCTTTAATTTCTTTATTTCTTCCCTGACCCAGCTATTATTTAGTAGCAAGTTGTTCAGTTTTCACGTGTGTGTGTAGACTTTTTGCTATTTTTGATGTTGTCTAGGTCCAGCTTTATTCTATGGTGATCAGATAGGATACAAGGGATTATTTCAATCTTCTTGTATCTGTTGAGGCTTGCTTTGTGACCAACCATATGGTCTTTGGAGAATGTTCCATGAGGTGCTGAGAAGAAGGTAAATTGTTTTGTGTTTGAGTGTAAGGTTCTGTAGATGTCTGTTAGGTCCATTTGATTCATGACCTCTGTTCGAGACATTGTTTCTTTGTTTAATTTCTGTTTTGTTGACCTGTCCTTTGTTGAGAGTGAGATGTTGAAGTCTCCCACTATTAATGTGTGGGGATCTATGTGTGGTTTAAGTTTTATCAATGTTTCTTTTACAAATGTGGGTGCCCTTGTATTTGAGGCATAGATGTTCAGAATTGTGATGTCTTCCTGGTGGAATTTTCCTTTGATGAATATGAAGTGTCCTTCCCCATCTCTTTTTATTAATTTTGGTTGAAAGTCTATTTTATCAGATATTAGAATAGCTACTCCTGCTTGCTTCTTGGGTCCATTTGCTTGGAAAGCCGTCTTCCAGCCCTTTATCCTCAGGTAATGTCTATCTTTGTGAGTTAGGTGTGTTTCTTGTATGCAACAGATTTCTGGATCTTGTTTACACATCCATTCTGTTAGTCTGTGTCTTTTTATTGGAGCATTGAGGTCCATTGATGTTGAGAGAGATTAATAACCAGTGGCTGTTAGATCCTTTGATTTTTATGTTGGCTATGGTAGTAAGTTTGTGTGCTTGGTTACTTTTTGTTTTGTTGTAGTGACGTTAGTTATTTCCTGTGTTTTCTTGAAAGTGGTTAGGTTTCTTGGGTTGTATTTTTCCTT